>JAVTVJ010000435.1:0-280000 GCA_034509425.1 Eopsaltria australis
GATGGTTTTTTCTTTCTCTGCCTGCTTGCAGTGCCCCCAGACTTGCCCGGTGTGCTCTTGTGTAATATTGCTCCTAGCAGGCCGTGACCCTTTAGCGTGTAATTCCTGGCTGTGCTGCATTGTGCCTTCCTTGAAATCCCGCTGAAGCCAGTGGATTTCCTACATGGCCGTAGTGTCCGCTGCCTGCTGATGCCAAACCAGATGCAGTAAAACCCAGCAGAGATTCCCACTTGCTTCTTGCAAAGTACCTGCCTGTGACTATTTTTTTTTCCTCTCTTATGTTCAAGCATTTTCTAACTGGAAACCTGGAAAGTGTACAAAATCTGCATAAATTCCCATAGTAGTGCTGAGGATTTTAGCCATTTTGAACTTTATTTTTTTAAATAAGCTGAAAGACAAAGAACACAATTTTACGCATTTTCTTTCTCTTACGTAGCCTGGAATCATACACATTTTTTTTTTTTTTTAAAGCACAATGTTGAAACTTTTTTTTTAATAATTAAGGGTTTGGTCAAGTGGATTTTGTAAAATGTATTTGTCTGTATAAAGAGAAAATGAAATTATAGTTATTGTTAATGTACTGACATTAGTTACAGGTTAGTTTTAATTCTTAAATAATTTGCTTAGCAAATGCTATAAAATGGATGTTTCAGTTTAATGTTTAAAAAAGGTACAGATTTTTACAAGGACATAATATAAATTATTGTTCTGTAGAAAATACCCTGTTAAATATTGTATACGTCCTTCCCTCTGTACACTTTGTAAAAAAGACAAAAGAAAAAAACAAAATACATAGAACCATATAGGGATGTGTGACATTATTGTAATTGTGTACTTGATAATAACGTGAAAAAATAAAATTCAAAATATTTTCCTTTTAATGAACGTTTAGTCTATTTGATACCAGTTCTGAGATGGAGCCTTGTTCTGAGGGACACGGTCACCTGCAGCTCTCCTGTACTTTAACTTCCCCTCTGCTCCCTGCTCTTCAGCTCATTTTGAGTGGTACTGGGGCGACTCAGTCCCTGCTGTGGCTGAAACGTTCCCTTACCAGGAAGGCCGCAAAAGTGAAAGGGATGGCAGGTCTTGAAATCCATTTTAATGCCTGGTCTTATATAAAAGAATTCGTGTCTGATAAACTTCTGATAATGCCTTCGTGTTTTTCAGCAAGGTGGTTACCTACTAAGTTCTACTACACTGTCCCAAAATGCCCACCAGACCTTGAAACTAATGAGGGGCACTGGTGGTGTTGGGACTGAATAAATGTTTCCTGGTGCCTCATTTGCCCTGTGAGCCCCAGCAGGAGCCCGGCTCCCTCCCTTCCCGCTGGGATGGGTGAGCACGGTGCAGCTCGGCACGGAGGATGCCTGAGCTGGGCCTCTGCCCGTCCTCGCTGCCCTGCCCAGCTGTCCCCGCGCAGGGCGGACAGTGGCCGGCTGGGGCTGCAGAGGGCTCGTGGCTGTTTTCCCCTCTGCTCTCCGAATGCTTCAGCCCAGTTAAATCCAGCTGGGCAGTGGGAGCTCCTTTGGCAATGGTGTGTCTGGCACAGGCCATCCCGTGCTCACTGCGCATCACCCAGCACCTGCGCTGGCAGAGGTGCTGCTGGGTGTCACTGTCCTCCATCTGCACCTGCCTCCCAAGGCAGGAGCTGGCGTGTCTGCTGGCCCAGGTGGCTTCAGGACATTGGTACCAGTTCACTCTCACTGGTACCTCTAGGAAATGCTGACTTACTCCTCATCTCAGTGATTCAGCCCCACTGGCATTGGGCAACTCTTCACAGTAACAATCTGTCACACTGCAGAGCCAGCAATCTCCCTTTGGTTTTTTGTTTTCTCCACCTACCTGATGTTCCTCAGTCACTCATCAGGAAATTGTACATTGAGTACCAGAGACATTCACTGGAGAAGAAATGCACCCAATTCTGGCTGCATCATTCATCTGTGAGGAAGGGCCAGGAGCAGTTACCAGCTCTAGGCTCCTGCACAGTAACAAATCCCCCCCCTCCTCTAGGATCTCCCCTTCTTCCTCTTGGATTTCCTTAGCTGTGGAAGCCTCACTGTTCTGCTGAAGAATCCTCCACTTGCCCAGGTGCCTGCAGCCCACATGGGTGATTGCCCCCTCAGTGGGACACAGTAGCCAAGGCACCCAGATGGTGCCAACCTGAGAGCTCTTTGACAGCCATACTTGCAAGTCAAGAGGCTGTGTCACTAATTAGGAAAACAAACAGCTGACTAACAGCTCACTGTAGTTCCCCAGCCTGTTAAAGTAGTTATTAAACAATACATCATTAGTGGGAAATACAATTAGTACATTAACAATTAGGACAAGTAGAAAACTGACCAAGGAGGGCCTGACTGGAACCAATAAGGAAGTGAGTAGAAGGGTCAGGGGCAAAAAGTGGTTGCTGGTACACAAACCTTTCATTCAGTTTTTGAGATGTTTGAAGAGGCGGTTGGTTGATTTGGTTTTCTTGAAGTGCTGATGCAGAAAAGGCAAGCGTTTTGATAATTTATTCTTTTATAAAAGTAGCATAAGTATCAAATAAGGCTGGGGATGTTTTTTTTCAGACCTGTAGCAATCAAGAATGCCATTAATTTCTGCAGGTGGAGAGCAATTAAAAACTACAAGCACAGGTGGTTCAGAGGCCGTGTACCACACAGACTTTTGTAATATTTACTGGAAATCCAAAAATCTGGAAAAAATGTCACTGTTCTATTGAAGGCAGACATTTAAGAGTCATCTCAACACAAGCCCAGGCAAAATCAGGATAAAGAATTACAGCTGTTAGGATCAAGTAGAGAAGGGAACACAAAAAGAATTAAACACAACACATCCTATCTTATAGTGAGAGCACATATAGCCTAGCTTTGTACAGACTCCTCCAACACTGTGGCAGTGCAGGGTTGTGTGCTGGACTGCCTTGTCCTATTTAGATTTCCTGGTCTTAGTTCAGTTGCTCACATCCAGGCACAAAAGCCACCTGTGATTGATTGTCTTGGGATTGCCAGGTGCTACACAGGTCCTGAGGGGAATCTGTGCATGATGCTGTGCCCAGAAACAAGTACAGATGAAAAGACACTTCATGACACACAAAAGAAGGACATAACACAGACTTGATTTTTGTCTTGCACTGGCATGAGAAAAAATTTTTTTGTTAAGGTTAATACTGTAAAGTTAGCTCTAAGAAAACTGCGACATATTTTGTTCAACACAGCCCAGGAAAACAAAGGATGCCAGGATTGTATCCATTTGAAAGGATGAATCATAACTAACAAGCACTCACAGGTACAGAAGTTGGGTTGTTACAGCCAGTCAAATAACTGGCAGAGGCAGAGAATGCTAAGAATAAAGAAGAGCTTGAAACCAAGAAAATTAATATATACTTTATATATTTATTTTAAAATGCAATTATGGTGTCATTAATAGCATTTTGCCTATCTATCATGAGAGCACTTTAGTTTCCTTACTTCTTAGGCTCTTAATGCAGCAGTTTTGCTGAAAAGTTTCTGGCATGGAGCGATGTGAATTCTCTGTGGGTAGTCAGAGCAATGCCAACACTCATCCAGACTCACTGAGCTCCTTTGCAGCAGTACCTAAAGCTGTCACCACACTGGACAATTGACCAGTACCACAATAAACCTAACATGGATGCAGGAGAAAACACCCCGCAGCTTTATATTGCCATGCAAAAGACCTTCCTGCAGTACAACACCTTGCAAAAAGACCGCAGCAAGCCAAGGTGGCAATACCATCTCAGGGGCACTGCAGAGCAAGAGGAGCCCTGACCCTCCTCTTTTTAGAGCAGCTCGGGGCTCAGGGCTGTCACCACAAATTCAGATGCTTCACATGTGCAGGCACAGAGCCTGGGAAGGATCAGAAGAAGCCGACTCCTGCAGAAAGACCAACAGCCTGTGCTGCAAGTGTCCTGTGCCAGGATTTCTGTGCAAGCCTGAAGAGAATCCCGACGAGCACAGGATTGGCTCCTGCATGAGGCTGGGGGGATGATGGATCCATGCCACTGAGGCCAGGTAGCTCTTACATGCAAATGCAGACCAAAACCTGCCCCAGAGCTTGGGTATTAAGTGCCTGCTCTGGCAAGGCTGGCAAGCAGGATCCTGGTTTGGCCACTTTCCCGGGAGTCCCAACTTGTGCTGGGTGATGGGGCCTCCTGACAACTGCACAGAGATGGAACCAGCCCCCTCTCCTCCTCTGGCTCTGACTGGAAGGAGGAATGGCTGCTGGGCTGGCAAGAGTGGCTGAGCAGCAACTCCTTTTCTTACTAGGTATTCCTTTTCTCCATTGGGAGCTTTTAAAATGAGCTGAAGACAATGAAATGAAAACCAAGTACCAGCCTGGCCACTTGCAGGAGGTCAGTTACAGAAAGGACTGGATAAAAAGAGATTTCCTACTTGCATCAGGGACACAAGGAGGCTGGGAAGGGTGCACCAGCAGCTAAGCACCAGCTGCATTGCATTTCCTGATGCAGAAGACCCATTAAAGGAAAGAAAGTCCTGTACTTCTCAGGGAGGGGAAGGACTTTATTTACCATCTCTGTTCAAAGAAATACAAGTGGCACAAGTGACGTCCCCCAGAACACACATCCATCTGTGAAATACACCAGTGCTTGAAAGACAAAAAGATTTGGCAAGTGATGTCTCTTCATTATGACACAGCTCTCAATCAAAAGAAAACTAAATTAATGTGATCTTGACTCTTAAACTTGAAAGTGATTCCAGATTACAGAGCAGCCTCTTAGAGCTGAACTCCAAGTGCCTAAAAATAACATTCCCCCCCCCACCCCTTCTTACTTATTTATTTATTTATTTATTTATAATCTTTGGAAGAGCATACAAAGAGGTGTAATGCAAATGGCAGGTAACATGCAACTAGTCCTGACAACTCTGCCTATAGTAATCAGGAGGCCGGATATCAGAAGAGTGCCTCTAAAGGAGAGGATCAATGCTGAGGGCACCACGTCCATCCTTTAGTCACTCTGGTGGCTTTTGTATGTTTGGATGGCCAAGGTGTGCAAGGTCACCCCAGCAGTGCTGGGGAAGCCATCTGAACCACGGAGCCCTGTGCCAGCACACCCTGCTGCTTCCCTGCAGGTGGGATTTTCTTCCCCATTGCATGAGGGAGTAAATTCTTGTATTCACAGCCTTATCAGACCTGCTGGTGCTTAGCTTATTAGCACTAAGAGGCTTGTGAGTCTTAAATCAGTGATCCTATTAGTGGGACCGGTATTGGAACCTGTAGGAGCTCTGTTCCCTCTTGGGGTTGCCAAGTTCAAGGGGCAGAAATCACAGGGTTTCCTTTTGGGTTTTGGCTGACCTGGCCAAGATCAGGTTAAGTTCTGCTGACTGACCAAATGATGGCCGGTTCAGGTGTGCACAGCTTTTCCTCCTCTGTCACCACAGAGGAAGCTCCATGAGCGTGTGATGCTCCTGGCTGCAGAGAGTGGGTTTGAGCACCAAAGCGACGCTTGGAGAGCTTTGGGGAGAGGGTAGTGAGGAATATCTCCAAGCGAGAGGAAGGCTGGGCAGCTTCCCCAGCTGGTGTGTGCTTTGAAAGCCTGTGGTGCTCCTGACCCGTGGCGCTCCTCCTTGGAGCCAGCAAGAGGCAGAAGGGGCGAGAGGAGGGGATGGTTCGGGTGGAGCTGGAGCCTGCCTGCTGCAGCTCTCCCGGAGTCACCGTCCCAGCCCCTCGAGCTGCTCCGTGGCAAAAGCCTCCTCTGCCACTGCACCTCGCTGTCCCTGGGCCGTGTCCCGCTGTCCCTGGGCCGTGTCCCGCTCTCCCCGGGCCGTGTCCCGCTCTCCCTGGGCCGTGTCCCGCTCTCCCCGGGCCGTGCCCCGCTCTCCCTGGGCCGTGCCCCGCTCTCCCTGGGCCGTGTCCCGCTCTCCCTGGGCCGTGCCCCGCTCTCCCTGGGCCGTGTCCCGCTCTCCCCGGGCCGTGCCCCGCTCTCCCTGGGCCGTGTCCCGCTCTCCCCGGGCCGTGTCCCACTCTCCCCGGGCCGTGCCCCGCTCGCTGTCCGGCCGGGGCGGAGGGCCCGGGCCGCGGTCGGCAGATGGCGGTGCCGGATAAGGCCGGGCCCGCGGGCAGGGAGCGGCCCCGCCGAGCCCCGGGCGGAGCAGGAGCCTCGATCAGCCCGCTGTGCCCCGGAGCCTGCGGGACCCTGCCCGCAAAGCTGCTCCCCAGGGGTTCCAGAGCCTCGGGCACCTCGGAGGGCGGGAGGGACCCCCCGAGGGAGCCCCGGGGCTGAGGGAGCGCCGGCCCCTCCCGGCATCTGCTGCCTTAGCCCGGGACAAGGTTAAACAGGAGGCTCTGTCCCGGCTGCCAAGGGAGGGAGACCTGCCCTGCTCAGACTCAGCGTGACTGGTGTCCTGCCAAACCGCCGGAGCCGGACTAAACCCCAAAATGCCCGCCCTGTGGGCCACGGCAGAGGGCGAGGGGAGCAGGACACCACCCCTGGGAAAGCGAGCTCAAAGCCGAGCCGCCGGTCCCTCGGCGGGGGATGTGGCTTTGGGCAAAGTGAGGACAGGATTACACATCGCCTCCCCTATTCAGGCAAATTCGTTCGCCACTGCTGCTGTTGTTACAGCGAATAATTCAAAGGAATTAATGATTCATCACTTAATTTCCTCTTCCCCTCCTCCCTCCACCTTGCTTTTGCTTTAATAAACTGGTCTGGAGCCAACTGCAGCATCAGGTTAATAATGACTTTAAGCACCATTTATGCCGCTATCGTGGCAATTTAAATTGTCACTTTCTATTAAAAGGTCTAACTCCAAATGGGTTTAGTTGAAAGCATTGGCACTGACAGTGCAATTAAATAACGAAACTCTTTTCTTGGGATGTCAGTGCAAACGCATTTTAAATAGGGGGTCAGAAGCACCTAGCTAATTTAAACTGCAGTATAGCTTTCTCTTGAAGAATAATACCTGATGCAGGGATTTTTTTTCCATGCTGTGTGGCACTTTTCATTGTGATTGTAAGAGATTTGAAGAAGTGATGTGCCAAAGGAGTCCAGAAACCTTTAAAAACCTCTTGCCTTCACGATAAACTTGGGCAGTGCTGCATAAGCAAAAGCCATAATTTCTCAGCAGAAATTTCTACACACGAAAAGATATCCATCCTAAAGGACTCTCATTTACAATCTTGATTTCCTCCAGAGAGTTTGTAAGAACAAATCACTTTACTGGACATCCATATGATCCTTTGTCTCTAGCACAACTGCTCATCTTTCAAAAACACACTATGTATGGTGCACCTTGCATGTCTCACATTCTTTTTATCTGTGGCTCTTTATTTATAAACTGTATTGTTCTGTGAGAAAATACACTCCTGTGTAAAGGATTTTTGCAGCTCACCTGTAAAAATCACATCCAGTTCCTCAACTGGTTGCAAAACAAAAACTCTTTATTTGCAAGCTCTGTGCAGCAGCTGCGGTGCCAGTGCCAGGCTGTCCGGCCAGCTCCTTCTCTCCTGCTCTGCCTCAGCTCTGCCTCCTCTCTGGGTCTGGCCTTTTCCTCCCGCACAGGGCACAGCCTGGTCCTGCTTCACCAAACACCTCCAGATCTTCAACTCTACTCTACACATTAAACTACTTAATTTTTTGGTATCAAATAAAAATCTTTTTGCTGCAAAAGGGAGACTGTGCTACTATTTCACATGTAGAAGGTGTTTAACATCCTAATCGAATTACCTAGCATGAATATTATAGATCACAGGATCACAAAAAGATGCTTGCTCAGCTTGTGTGATTTGTGTTCATTTTCCTTATTCCCACAGAAAAGGCAGCCTGAAAGCATGGCCCTTTGCTAGACATCACACAGAATAACATAACTGTGATCCTCAGTGTCTGTGCCTTGAACAGGAAGTTAAGAAATACCTGAACAGCTTTAATGGTTTGTATTTTAATGTTAACAGCCTTAAATGTTCTCCAGTACGTGACAGTGTCCCTTATGTTATGACTACTGTGGTTTTTCTGAAGCGCATTACATTTGCTGGGAATAAATGAGTTACCACATTTAAACTGCCTGTGTCCCAGTTATTGCTCTGAAGGAATAGATAAGTACTCTTAGGATGGCTAAAGATACAATATTTATTATATCATATATATGCATTTCTAGCTACAGGGCATTCCACTTTTTACCACTTCACTGAAAAGAAAAAAATGCAGTGGTAGGTTGATTTATGGCTGGCCCTTACAAAAATAATATGCAAGAGAATAGGATCAAAAGTCAATTTCTTTACAGAATTATGAATGTTTTTCCCTTTTTTGTTTTTTATTAAGAAAAGGGGGACAAGAAGAAAAATGTCCTGTCATTCTGAGGAATGAAAGAAAGGAATGAAGAAAGTTGTAGAAGTGAATCAAGAGTACTGAGTACTTGCTGTTAGAACTTTTTACTTCATAATTTTGCCATCATAAATGCCACATATTTGTTTAAATGAGAACTTTTCAAGAGAACAACCCCATTTTCCAGTCTCAGTGGAGCTCACATTCTGTGCAGTGCCTGAACCCTGCCTCTCTCTAATATCTGTCTTCTGGTTTTTCTGTCTTCAGACTTGCTGGACACACCTGGAGCAACTCTCAGTGATGCTGTCCTGAGCAGGGGAGCAGGAGAGGTGCTCTCTGAGGGTGCTGTCTGTCCTCAAAAGCCCTCAGCCAGTCTGTAATTCAGTGAAATCCAGCATGACAAGGAGGTGCCTCTCCAAGACAGCATCACTTGCTGTTCCCTGGGTGTCCTGCACATGGGTGATAGAGCTGGGTAAAGAACGGACACTGGCACATGGAAGCAGTGAATTTCCTGGGCACACGCTTGGTTTTGTTCTCCTGAAGTGGTTACTGATTCTGTTTTCTCAGGGGAGCACTCAGCTCCACATAGTTTTATACTAGGCAATTGATTTACAGTGGGATAGAAACAGCTTCCACGAAGGCCACCAGTGGCAGTGGGATCTGCAGGAAAAAAGCACGTGCAGAAAGGGCAGACACCCCTTCTTCCAGAACTGCAAGGACCAGGAGTACATGAGTGCCTTTGGGAGCCATGCTGAGTATGTAACAATGCTGTGCTCTATGTCTGTTTTTAAACATGAGGCATTATACCTGACTTTTAAAAAGGAAACAGGTTTGTCAAGTGTTGCAAAAATAGCCAAGAATTATTTAAAATATGCTTTTGGTTTGAATAAATTTTCTCCAGTATTCTAGTTTGCTGGACTAAGCTGATAAAAGCCTAGTTCAGATAACTGTGAGATTTAAATACATACACACACATATATATATGTACGTGTATATATACACCCCTTTTACTGTATTCTGGGTTTTTTTTTGGTGGTGTGTGTTTGGTTTTTCTTTAGGATATAGATCACATTTGCAATATTTTTTGGATAAAACATCTTTTAAAATTGGACTTTTATTTTGAGCAAAAGCTGAGATTTTTGCAGAAAACAAGACTTCAAGAAAAATGTGAATTATTAAAATAATATAATATCTAAATACCAAGTATTGTGAGTCTTCTGTTTTTTCTACAGAGATAACAGTGTGGCTTTTAGCAAGCATTTCACTGAATTAGTTTAACTGTCATGAATGTTTTCAGTCATAGTAAACTCCAAGCAATTGTTGTCAAATGTTTATACAAATTACTTTCTGGACATGCAAATGTTTGCACTGCAGAAATTGGCCCCTAAGTATTACCTGTCAGTCAGACAAGATAATAATTTTCTGTTGTGAGACTTGAACACCTCCCCCCTACCCCCAAATACACAGCTCAGCATTTGGGTGGAACTCATTCGAATTCTTGCTTCCACTTACAAAGTCAGAATGAATTGGTGGGGAGTAAATATCAGAGAAACTGTAAACTGACTAGGTAGAATTGAGAGAGAGAGAGGGGAAAGAAACAAAGGGCATCAGAGAAATTTTTCTCTGAAAATTATTATGTGGGAATGACAGTTCTGAACCAGGACAGGTACCATATTATTCAGCTGTCAGCAAGGGCTGAAGGATGCTGGGGGAGCTGTGATAGCTGCTATGTGAAGGTGCTAGTCAACTTGTCAGATGCTAGAAAAGAGGAAATTGGTGGCAAGAGGAGATAATAGAAGAGGCAAGTGGAGATAAATCAGAGACATGTTAGACTAAGGGAGAGATAACAGATGCTGCCATGGGAACTGCCAAGCAAGAGCAGAAAAGCTGGCTTGGGTCTCAGATAGACCACACACCCTGCAACTTACACATTAACATGAACGATTTATCTTGTAAAACAAAAATATATTCTAAGAAAATAACAAAATTATGATGATGAGAGAAATAGGCTATCAGGAATGCAAGAGGTACCTGGAAAAATTGAATGAATTTGTCAATACAAGAGAAAGATGTGTTGAAAAGGTCTCTCTATGCTCATAGAATGCTTCTTGCTCATAGAATGCTAAAATTGTTTCTGCCTTTTGAGCTTAGTTGCAGTCAAAAAGCTGCCTAAGGTTACAGTGTGAGCCATGTCACTGACACACTGGTGTCTCTGATGGTTCTTACATCTGAAATCTTTCCTGTTTTTTCCCTGTTTTCTCAAGTCAGGCTAATAAAATTATCTCTTCCTACAACTTTGCCTCATTAGCATGCAAAACATCTTTTTTTCTTTCTCTTTCCTATTTTTTTAACAATTTCTTTATAATGATCTTTGTCCCCTCAGGAACTCTGGAATATTGCATGTCCTGAGATGATGAAATGGAAGAGGAATAAGTAACAGCTGTTTTGAAAATGGTTCAAGAAATAAGAAGAAAATGCCTAGCAGTGCTGTTCCTGGTGGCTCTAAATCATCTCCTTCCTTCCTGAAACAGATGCTGATGAAATTCACCTTCATCCAGTTTGTGCATCTGCATTGGGAGAGCGGTGTCCTGAGACAGGCGTGGAAAGAGGCTTTGCAGACAGGGTGGGCACCTGGGATATGCTGCTGCAACTCTCCTCATTCCTGCAGAAATGCCATGGAAATCAGCTTGCTGGCTTCAGAGCAGCCTGTAGAGATGGGGCTGGTCTCTTACTAAATGTCAGCTGCTGGCTGTGGGTCAGAGCCCAAAACAAGTCCTGTACACTTGAGATCCCAGTCCTCACTAGAAACATCCCTAGATCTCTCGTTCTTCAGCCCCAGCCTTCCTCACAGAGGGAGCAGAAGTGGGATGTGCAAGGTGTACCCACGCCAAGGATGAGTCACCTCAGTGTATCTTTGTTGCCCCAGTCTTCCACCAGGTCAGTGTGGACCTTCTGGAAATGCAGGAGTGCCAAAAATCTGATGTCTGGAGCTGGAATTTCTATTTCAGCTCCAAAGGCACAATTAGGTCCTTCCAAACCATCTACTGAAAGATACAGTTTTTGCTTCCTTACAGGATGACAGGCTCTAAGTTTCACCTGATGAAATGGGCATTGAGCCTTTGCCAAAGAAACCCCTCCTGAGTTATGGCAGGTATGATGTCCTGAAAGTCCTGCTCTGCAGACTTCTGCGAACTGGAGCTCAAATCCACAGACACTCAGGAGCCTGTGTCCCCATTCAGGATGGCTGTGGTGTGTGCCTACGTGTTTACTCCAGATGGAAGAAGATGACAAATTTGAAGTAAGATGACTACTTTGAAGTAAGCAGGATGAATGTGTGCCAGGAATAGAAGAAAACTGCACTCAGATAAAATCAGGATATGTACATCGTAGATGACAATACTCATTAGAACCCTATTCCACTTTAAATTGCTTTTCATCTCTGGCAGGTCTTTGCAAATTTGCTTAATTTGTAATCTTCCATATCAATGGATCATGAGAATTAACTCTGTCAGGAGTATGTCAGTGCTGCATTAGGAGAAGGTGGCATTTTTGCAGCATATTTGCTTGAAGTGTAAGAAATGAAGCATGGCTATCAGATTCCATTCAAAGGTTTGAGGGGGCAGAAGTGCTGAGAAAATGAAACTTCTAAATATAAATATATGTTCACTATATAATGCTCTTTGTTTATTTTTTAAGGCTGATGTGAACTTATTCTTATGATTATTTGGTGATGACTTTTTATATTACTCCAGACTCTGTTTTGCTCTTTGGACAGACACAAATTTCTAGCTGTACCCCCTGACAGCTGCTAAGATGATGTGACAGCTGTTGATAGGATGTGATTATTTTTAGTAATTTATGGCCCATTATGCTCAAGGAGTAAGCAGATCTGAACCAGTCTTTTATTATCTGCCTCATAAAAATGCCAGACAATAGAGCTATCCAGACTCTCTCTGCAAAAGAGGCATTTAACCTTATACTTTGGAATAAATCACAACAGTTCTGCCCAGCAAAGACAAACATTTGAATTTTTTAAAATATTATTGAAAAATGATACAATTCCAAATAGGATAAGTATCAGAAGAATTCACTTGTCTATTTGTGATGATCAAGAAATGTTAATGTTTCCTGTCCTCCTGCATCGATCTCTGGAGGGACCCTTTCCTGCAGGCAAGTGCACTTCTGCCATTGCACAGAGGAAAAGCTCAAACTCAAGCTCCTTGGCTTCTAAAATAGTTCTTGCCAAAACTAAACAGATACCACAGCTATTGTGAATCTCCTTCACTGTATTCACAAGACCCCTATTTCTGTCCAAATGAAGACAAAATAGAAACAAAACATTTTAAGAGAACAGTATCCTAAACCCCTGGAGTGGTACAGGTTATTCATTATCAAGGCAAAACCAGCACAATGTGAGTATTTAGCTGTTTTATACTGGAAATCACAAAAAATGTCCATTCCCTTGGGAAGGACCCAATTGCTTTCTTCAATGCCTTCTTTCCCTCTGCTGGCTTGCCCCTGCC
Source organism: Eopsaltria australis (assembly GCA_034509425.1). Classification (NCBI taxonomy): domain Eukaryota; kingdom Metazoa; phylum Chordata; class Aves; order Passeriformes; family Petroicidae; genus Eopsaltria; species Eopsaltria australis. The sequence continues at coordinate 12,820 of JAVTVJ010000435.1, forward strand.
TGTCTCTGTGAGCTGGGGGAGAGTCAGTGGAGCCCCTGGGGGTGACAGTGCAGGTACACCAGACACACCAATTCCAGAAGGGAAAACCCCTCACGGGTTGCCACAGGTTGTCAGAGGTTGCAGAAACGCCCAGGGGTGCACAGAAGAAGGCTACAGGGTCTTTTGCAAGTTATTGTTTCAGGGTTTTTTTTTCCTTTTCTGCAGAACCACAAAAAATTTAGCAAGGTTTGTAAGTCCTCGAGCAGGGGCACCCCCAGCCTCAGGACAAGAGCTGCCCCTGGATTTGCAGTTTCATGTCTGGGGCACATTTCCCCACACACAGAGATCAGGCACAAGCACCATCTGCACAAAGACAGGGAGATGCACTAGAGACAGCCATGCAGCCTTTCTCTTGCTAACAGGTTTCACAGTTTTCTGGTTTACTGTGACCTATGTATTATTTCATAACCATGCAGCTGGTCCCTGCACACTTCAGGTGTTTGTCTGAAGCCCAGCTTCCAGTTTTCATCTGCAGACAGTGCATCTTTGAGCTACTACAACTGTGTGCCTAATGTTTATCTGAAGGATTTTGTGTTTCCTTTCCAGCCAAACTCTGCTCCAGATGCTCTTGCTTCTCTACCAAACCTCTTCCCCTCTCCATTTGGCTCTGTTTGTGTACGGACTACAGGACAAAAATTCTAAATTTAATGCAGATGTTTGAGCTCTTCTTTCACCTTCACAACTCACTACAAACTCAGACACTGCCTCTGGCTTTTCAGTGTTTTCTAAACCATGAATTTCCCATCCACATACCAAGAGCTATATATAGTATTGAGGTAGCTTCAAACAGCAACAAACTGAAAATATTCTTTTTTCCTGACTGTAACTTTCAAAATAAAATTTCTGTTAATTACTTAGAAGGGGGGAAAAAAGTAGGAACTTCAGGTTTTTTCACAAGCTGTGTTTATATAAAGGTAAAAAGTACACTTTCAGGCTGTAACACTGATTTTGTAGGCAGACAGTGCAGGATTTCACCCGTGCCCAGGTTGCAGGCACAGGCAGTCTCACTGCCACGGTGACTAAAGCCCACACTGACAATATTTTCCATTCATACATGTGTGCTCTTTTCTGCTTGCCTGCTGATGGGTGCTCTGCTTGCTCCACAAAACATTATACCCCTAGTTTTGGAGCTTGATGTGTTTTGGGTTTTAAATTATATTACTATATTTTAATCATATTATTATATTACAGTTTTGCAGTTGTATGTTTGTGTTCTGGTTTTGGGTTTGGTTTTTTTTTCCCTTCCTAGCAATAACAGTACAGAGGGAGCAGAAAACATTTCTGTCATGTTATGACCTGTTGGAAGAAATGCATGATGTGTCCTGCCCAGCACCTGACTTGTGAAAAAAGCAGTCTGAGTCATTGAGGGCAGAGTGCCTGAGATGCCCCAGTCAGATTAACTTCTGAAGAGACCCCTACTTTCCGCTCCAGGAAACTGCTGTAAAACAGGATCTCCAGCATGGTTTTGGCTCTGCAAACCCTATTCCATAAAGAGTCTTTAGCTTTTCCTAAGGTCTGGTGTCCTGAATCAAGCTGAAAAGCAGAAACTTCCATTAAAAAAAGGAAAAATCAGTGAATTTGCATGTAATTTCCTCAATTTGAAGCACTGCATTTTTATTTACATTCCTTTTTTATTTTCATGAATTTAAAAATGTTTCATATTTAAAAATTTGCTTTGAACAGCAGATGCAAAACAATTCCTGTAGGAAATGTCAAGCTGAAATGTTTTTACATAAACTAAAGTTACAAAATAACTTCCTGACAATAAATCTTTTAAAAATCACCCCTCTTATCAGAAGCCTCCCTTCAGATGTACTGGCGTTTTTGACACAAAACCTCAAAATTCTTGACAGCCCTCCTCTAGAAGTTGGGGTTATAAATCAGGACTGGAAAGGGAAAATCTACAGAAATTCACCCTGGGGACAGAACTTCTTAATCCTTATCTATTCCTTTTGATGCTCAAGATCCGTGAGGTTTGTCTTTGCCCGTCAGTACCCTTGGACACGTAGGAGATGCTCTCAGAGTGGCATTTACTTGGTCCTTAAGGCATATTTGTCTTACTGCTCATCAACACTCCTTTGGGGAAAACCTTCTTCCCTTGCTGAAAAGCTCTGCAATCAAATATGTGTACTTTATCAGAGCAATGGCAGGGAAAATGCACTCCCTGCCTCTACTCTCCCTCAGGATGCTGATTGTTGGCTGCCCCCCTTACCACCAGTTTGGGGTCCTCATTTTATAAGGTTCTTTTAGCTCTTTGTTCTTCTATGAAGTACTGTGTATTTCCTTTCTGTTATTCTACTGGCACAGGGAATTGCTCCTAAGTTACTTTTAAAGGGTAAGACAGGGCAAATAATTACTTGTAACTGGAGGAAAGTGTAACAATACATTAAAAAATTAATAGTTTGATTCTGTCTCTGTATTTCTCCCCTTTATTGACTGCCAGAAATGGATCTGCTACTTTGGAAGTAAGATAAAATCAGACCTGTTAGCCTCAGCTTTAATGAAAGCCTCTCTCTTTTCTCTTTCATTGCTTCTGTACTGATAAGAGTCTTTGTCTAAGCTTTCCTCTTAAAAGCATGAAATCTTCTGGCACACCTGATATTCTTTTCAATGAAGAAATTTGTCCTCCTGAATAAGCATTAAAATTACTATTCAGTTTTGTTATCTTAATTTATTTCATTGTAGTGATTGCATTTATTTATTTTTATAGTTGCTGTCATGATCCAGATAACAAGCAAATCCACTTAATAATTTCTTTTACAACGATAAAGATGTTCCTTTCCTTACATTAATGAGCCACCTTTCCTGAAATGGGTAGTTTATTACTGGTGATTGGTGAAAAATCAACAGATTTATAGTGACTTGCATGTAGGCTCAACTGGTTATTATGCTATAATGGAAAAATAGGATTTAATTAATTGTTAAACATGTACATTCCTTTGAAATCTGAACAATTTTAGCTGACTCTTCTTATCTGGTTCTTACCTGGGTATCCAAACTTGTGAGAATTGTGATGTACAGTCCCCTGTAGCACTGAAAATCGATTACTTGGTTTTCTAACACAAATTTGTCCTGTTAACTTGAACTCTGCTGAACATGATTTCCTTTCCAGGAAAAAAACTCAAAATGTTGATTTTCTTTCCCTGTGATTTCACCCAGTTCCTCTGAATTTTCATGCAGTGCTTCGTGTTTGACTACAGCATAGCTTTGCTTTAGCAGAGCATACAGAGGGAATCTAAATTTCTTCTAAAGGGAATTAGAGATACCTCTCTTCCTGAGAGGAAATTATTTAAGTCTAGGTTTTATCGGTCAGTGTTATTTTTCCACTCATTTTTCATTTTTTCTTTCCTTTCTGTGAATGTTCCTTTTCCTTGTATTTATTTCTTTTTGCAATCTGTCCATCACAGGGAAAAATGAATGAAGAATCAGTAGCTTTCATTCGTATTAAAATATTAACCCAAGTCTAAAGACTCCTTTACACAAGTTTTTACTGACTTTACGAGTTTCTTGCATCAGTATAGATCACATCCTCCCATATAAGCATAGTTGTAAGTACTTTTATAGTGCTCCCTGTGTCCACACTCTAGCAGAGGTACTGTTGAAGCTCTACCTCCTTTTCCATGAAACTAGTGTACAAATGCAGCATTTCAAATCCAGCAACAGCACTTAAAAGGATAATTACCTTTCCCATTAATGACTGCTAGACTCTTTCTGGGATGATTCAGTTTACCACTCTGTATCAATTAGCCTCCAAATTGTCTTAAGCAAATGCAGTGGGAGGAGGTTAAACAGTTCAAATCATTTGTCTCTGTCAAACTGGCTGATTTATCCATGTGATTGGAGATCCATGACCAGAGCTGTCAGCAGAAGAGAATCAGGTAGACATGGTAACCTTTCCTTCTGACGTATGTTCATCTCCTAACCTCTGGAGTATGTTCATCTACAACTCAAATCCTTTACTTTCTACAACTGAACCTGCAATGCCCACCTTGTTTTTTAACCTTACTTAGCAAATGCAGCTGCTCCACACATTGATATCTGTTCCTGGAGTTCAGAGTTGTTGGGGCCCTTTCAGAATCAGCTGGAACCTCCTCCAGGTAATGTACATTTTCACCGACTGAAGGAATGTAAGGGTCTTGTCTTTCCCAAACTGAATGATTCTGTGAATGGGGCTGCATTTCCCATCTTTCCCATCTGCACTGTTGAAGCTGATGTCTGCTGGGCTTTCTGCAACCAAATTGCAATAGTCTATCCTGTGTATTCTGTGCAATGGAGCGTTGACTTTGTCCTGTGAGACAACCTGCAGGATCTCCTGCTGGTCAGTTTCTGAGCTAGGGCTGACATCAGGTTTCCTGTCTATAGGCTTGGCCCACCAACATGGGCTAGAGGGGCTGTGTCACCTGAAGGCCAACATTTCTCCTTCAGGGAGACACCACAGATGGCATCAGCTCCTCTGGACCACACACTGTAGAGCTGTGATCACAACAGGCATCCTGTTCCACAGAGGTAAGAGGACCCAGTAATCCCTGCAGTGAGGCAGGAAAAATGAAAGTCATCATAAAATGGAAGAAAGATAAGTATCTGCAGTGCTCTTTAAAAGAAAAACACAAATAGAAGCAAAGGGACAAAGTAGAAGTAAATGTTTATTGAGAAGAAACAAGTCTGAGCTGTGCAGTGTCTGGAAGGGGACTGAACCACAAAGTACTTGAAAGCCCCTGGTCAACAGAGGTGGGGAGCTGCATTCAGAGGTGGTTTTAGTTCTGAGGAACTGTGACAACCTCTTGATGCATCTAAATGGACAGGTGATCCATGTATACATACTCTTCTACAGCTGAAGGTGGCTTTGGGGTTTGGTTGGTTGGTTGGTTTTTCATGGAAAATACAATATATTGAACTAAAAGGTTAAACCAAAACCTGGAATAGCAAAGCTAGGAGGAAAATGTACTCAGGCTCATGGGAATTTGAAGGATTCATTGTTGGTGTAGAGACACAGCATTTGGCTTAGAGGGCAGCGCAAAGAGGGCACTGCTGAAGAGTCTGGTGTAAGAAAGTGTGCACAGAGCAGCAGACCTCCAGCTGTGGTAACTGAGGGATCGTGGCATATTCTTCAGTTTGCTTTGTTACATTTAAGCACCGTCAGGCAAATATTGTTGCCAAGACATAGTACAGAATGTGAGGAAGAGGTGATGCATGCTCCCCCCAGGACATATGGCAGCTTTTGAGGAAGTGTGTTCAATGTTTGACCCCAAAATGGCAAATGGTGTTTCTAACAAAAAGGAATCACCATAGGTCTGTGGTTCTCTTTTTAGACTCTATTTTAGACTCTATTTTAGACTCTATAGAAGAAGAGAGTTGGATGGACCTCTACAACAGCAGGTGGGAATTAATCCTTAATGTCTAAACTTCAACCTGTTCATTTTCTATAGGTTTGAGACAGGAAACTCTCTAATGCCATGTCCAGTGTATGCTTCAGTATTTGTTCCAAACTGGTGTTTCTGAATGGCTTAAATATGACTGTCAAACCTGAAACTGTTACTGAGTTCAAGGAATTATTGAATCTCTTATACTTAGTGTAAGAATGTCTCTAACACAAGCATTGCCAAACCTGTCCCATTCAGAAAAAGGAATTCACAGGTAAGGGATTTTTATTTTTAGCTTTCAGGGAGTACCAGGAGCTGGCAACCAAAATGGCACCAGATGGGAATCCTGTTGTGTCTGCTCAGGAAGAACATTCAAAGGCCTTGGACCATCTTTAAATCTCAGCAATCCTGATGAGCTTCTGGTCACATATTGGAATAAGTGATCACCTGAAAACAGTTAGATAAAAAAATCAAGCAAACTGCGTAGAAAATACATGGTCTACTAAGGCTATTTCCCTCTCTACTAGCAACTCTTTCTTCAGGATGAGAAAACAGATTTCCAAATAGAAAATAAGCTGGAACAGTGTTTCATGGATTTTGCCTGTATGTTTCTGCAGCTGGGCAGCAGCAGATGTGCTGGATGGAGGATGCTCTGAGCAGACTGTGAAAATTGGGCAGATCCCACATTCCAACAGCCAGTTACTGTCGCATCACTTCTGGTGAAACTGGAATGCTCTCCTCCTCACCTCTCAATGCAGTGAAAACAATGACAGCAATGCCAAGGAGGACTCGAAATAAATGACTTTGATCTGTAACCAAGCTCTCCTGACAGTAACAGAACAAGCTGTCAGTAGCCTCATCTGTCTTGTTCCCAAATCCTGCCACTCTGGAAGGAGCCTACCTTCTCTCAGTTGGGTACCTGTTGGTGCTAGAAGTAAGCAGTCCAGTTCTCCTCTGCATCCATGTGTTCTTGCTGGCAGTATTTCTGTGTCCTTCCTGTGAAACCTTAGGGAATCCTGCGAAAACTGCAAGATGACAGCCCTTACCACAAGGGCCCTTGGTGCTTAGAAATGTCCTTAAATTCCTCACCTCCCCACTTCAATTTGTTCAACTTTCTAGAGCACCACCATGGTGAAGGCAGGCCTCCATATGTATTTTAGCTGGTTTGTATCTTCCTTTATTTATCCACAAATTCCTTGCAGTCCTTTGCATTTTGTCCCATGCTGATTTATGCTGTCATTTTTGAGGACTGTCCACTGTGCCCCCAGGATCTTTTTCGTTAGTGGCAATGTCTTATCACTGCATAGGTAATTAGGACTGTCCTCCTCTCCCGGACACTCTGAGCTCATTGTTACAGTGTGTCCCTGTCGTTTTGTCACACAGCGCCGTAACCATTAGGGTTAGGGTTAGCCAGCTTTCAGCCTGAGTGTCCTGAACAACTTGGTGCGTCACCAAATTCCATCATTTCAGTACTCGTTCCGTTTTCCTGGGAACCGCCTGATAATGCTCGGGCTGCAGAGAGAATCCTAGCAGAGGAAACGTGTGGGAAAATGGAGAATGTCTCGGTGTATTCCTATCCTCACTGTGCTCTCCTTCAGCATCTCTCCTCGTTGCAGCCAAGATGCTCGGGAAGCCTTTGGTGAAGGTCTCCATGAAAAGTCCCTCAAACACCTGCCCCATTGACCGAGCAGTTTTCCACCCGTGCTCCGGGGCTGGAGCGAAGGCGGACACGGCCCTGGGGATCCCGCCCGCTCCCCGGCCGGTTCCCGTTCCGCCTCGGCTGCAGAGACCCAACTCCAGGTGCCCCGACACCCTGGGGATGTGAATATGGGCCGGGGCCGGGCCGGCTGGGTTCCGCAAGCAGCGGCACCGAGGCCGGGCAGAGACGCGGGGAACAAACGGGAACAGCCGTGGCCCCGGCAGCCGGAGCGGGCGCAGGCTCGGCACTGTCCCGGGCTGGGCACTGCCCCGGGCTGGGCACTGTCCCGGGCTGGGCACTGTCCCGGGCTGGGCACTGTCCCGGGCTGGGCACTGTCCCGGGCTCGGCACTGTCCCGGGCTCGGCACTGCCCCGCGCTGGGCACTGTCCCGGGCTGGGCACTGTCCCGGGCTCGGCACTGTCCCGGGTTGGGCACTGCCCCGGGCTGGGCACTGTCCCGGGCTCGGCACTGTCCCGGGCTGGGCACTGTCCCGGGCTGCTGGCACTGTCCCGGGCTGGGCACTGTCCCAGGCTCGGCACTGTCCCGGGCTCGGCACTGTCCCAGGCTCGGCACTGTCCCGGGCTGGGCACTGCCCCGGGCTGGGCACTGTCCCGGGCTCGGCACTGTCCCGGGCTGGGCACTGTCCCGGGCTGGGCACTGTCCCGGGCTCGGCACTGTCCCGGGCTCGGCACTGTCCCGGGCTGGGCACTGCCCCGGGCTGGGCACTGTCCCGGGCTCGGCATTGTCCCGGGCTGGGCACTGTCCCGGGCTGGGCTCTATCCCGGCTCGGCGCTGCCCGTCCCGTCGTGTCGGGCCCGCCGGGCGCCAGGAGGCAGCGCGGGTCGGTGCCTGCGCCGCCCCCTCCTGCTCCGGGGTAATCATTAACCGGCCCGTTCGGCGGCCCCGCCAGGCCCGCGCATCGCCGCCCGCACTCGCCAGGCACCGGCGGCCGGGCACGCACCGACCCCACCGCCCGTCCCAGCCCCCGGCACCGCCAGGGCACCGCGCCGGGGGCCGGCGGCCGCGCCGCCATGGAGGGCAAGGCGAACGGGACCCTGCACCCGTCCTGCGGCTCCAGCCAGCCGCCCTACTCGGAGGAGCTTCTCCGGAGTAAGTGTGGGGACGGGAGGAGAGGGGGATGCCCGCTGCGGCCCCTCCGCCCGCCGGACACCCGGGAGCGGCCCCCGCTCGGCAGCGCCCTCGACACCCACCCGCGGCGGGATGGAGGGGCTGGCCCTGCTCATGCCCTTGTCTATGTCCCTGTCCCTGTACCTGTCCCTGTCCCTGCCTGTCCCCCCGTCTCTGTCCCTGCCCTGCCTGTATCCCCGTCCCTGTGCCTGCCCCTGTCTCTGTCTCTGTCCCTGTCCCTGCCCGTTCCCTTGTCCTTGTCCCTGCCCTGTCCCTCCCTGCCCCTTCGCCGTTCTTCCCCGGCGAGGAAATCCCCGAGCGGAGGCCGGCATCCGTCTGTCCCGGCCGATCCCCCGCCTGTCTGGGGGCCGAGCTGCCTCTGGCTTCGGGGCAGGGCGAGGGCACAGCACCAGCTGGGGATGTCACAGAACAGGGCGGTCGGGCGGGAGCGTCAGGGCCGCCCGGGACCTGCGGAACCGAGCCCTGAACCGGCCCCCGGAGCTGCGGCGATCTCAGGCTCCCTCCGGTGAAATCTAAGGAGTGGAGATGTCCCCTGAGACGCGCTCTGCCGCGCCTGCAGGCAAGTCTGTAAGTGCCGGGGGTCAGAGTTGTATCCATACCCAGTGTCAATGGAGATATAAAACCTATCACCCATGGGTAAATGTTGATATCCATATGCAGCTTTAAGGGAGAAGCACAAAATATTTTGGTGAAGACATCAAGTTGTATCTCAGGCTAGGTATATCAGGGGCTTTTCCTTACACTGTTCGTGTGCCCCGCAAAATTCCACCAAGCTTCTAGTAAGTTTGCCTGCCTACGGAAGTTACATGTAACTATGAACATATGATGGAAGCATATGAGAACTAATACTGAGTGAATACATGTTTGCTTGTAGCCTGCCTGGAATAGTTCCCAGATCATGTATTTACTGTATTTATTTGTATTCTGTATTATGTATTTATTTCTGCTACATATTTACACTCACCTAAGGATATTTGTCCTGGAACTCCACCTTTCTGAAAGGGACTATTGCAAAATGCCTTGAGAAGGAGAAGGCGTATTCTTCCCACGTACTGTCTGTGGATCCTGGAAAGATTTAGTCATGAACTTCAGTATTTGAACTGTTCTGTGGAGTCAGTGGTCTGCCTGTGTAACTAGGGATGAGTGCAAGTATTTTCAGGAGTAGGGCAAAGAAGCCCCTCAGAGATGGTGTTGTTACATTGATGTTTGAAAAGTTTATGAAATAAATCAGAACTGTCACTCTTCTTTTCTCTCTCCACAGGCCTTGACCTACCAGGGAGATTTCTCTTTGCAACCTTGACTCTGATGACGCTCATTGCCATTCTGGTGTTTATAGAGGAAGCAGTCTACATCTATAAGAAAATCCCCTCCTCCAAAAGTTCAATCATAATTTGGATTAATGCTGCCGCTCCAGTAAGTTAGCGTGGAAACCAGATAAAATTCAATGTTGAAAATAGGGCTTCCCTGAAAATCCACAGGAGCCACATGAGCTTTATCTCTGCCCTTCATACAACCTTCCTCCCTTTCTCTGTAGGTGATCTCTACTACTTCATGCATTGGCATGTGGGTTCCTCGCTCAACAATGTTTACAGATTTCACAGCAGGAATGTGAGTATTCTGCTTGTCTCTAGATGTTGCTCCAAACCCTGAATTTCTTCCCTTTAAACATCTGCTGCTCTTAGTAGCACAGTCATTTTGTAAATTCAACAATTCGGTAATTTTTTGTTTGAGTTGAAATCTCTTGGCAGCTCTTTTCTGGGAGGTGGAAAATGCTGAAACGGTTCCCAGTGCTATGGTCCCCTTGTGTGGGAATGTCAGTATGAAGGATCTGTGACTTGCATGTAATTGATTCCTTGGATTGACAGTCTCTTTGGAGCAGTAGTCTGTCTTTCCTCTCTTTGCATGTCATGTGGAATGAGAGTCTGGCCTGTGACTTCTTCCCTGCACTTTTACCAATGATGAGCCATGGAGGTCTATTATTAATGCTGCCAAGTGAGCCCTCGATGAGTATATCAGTGTAAAAATGTTCCACAGTTGTCCTGATAAAAGCACTTTATGTGCGAGCATGACAGCTCTGGCATGCACAGGGAAGAAGGGAGAACTGTGGTCCCTGCTTTCTGGAGGTGGTGGCACAGCCCTGGTGGGCAGGGCCAAGTAGGGCTATGCTGTGACCCTGAGCACTCCACATCTGGAGATGAGTAAAAGAGGAGGAACAACGCAGTAGCAGGGAACACTGTTGGCCTGCAGCAGTTTGTGCAGGTAGTGCAGATTGCCAGAAACTTCCAACAATCCAGTCCTGTGGCACTTCAAGCACGTTTAAATTCCCCTTTCTCCCCTGCCCAAGCTGCAGGTGGTGCAGGAGAGGATCTCTTTTATTGATAGGATTTCCCTGTTTGGTGGCACAATCTGTAGTTCCTGGGTAGGGTTGAGAAGGTGCAGCTGGGGAAGGAGGGAGAGGTAGGGTTGCAGCAGTCGGTGCTTTGTCTGCAGAGGAACCACACCCTGCCTGGGCCAGCACATTCGATGATAGCTATTTGTGTGAACCTAGCCATGTTTGTTGGTTGAAAGCCATGTTTGAGGAGGAAGAGGACTTGTTCTAAAAAGTTTGGACCAGTCAGAACTAGATAACTTATGGAAAAATACAGCCAGGATGACTGGGGCCAGGTACTGTGCTTTAACATCAGCTCTGCCACCAGCCACCAGAGCGGCTTTGGGAAATTCCACACCTGCTCTGTGCCTCAGTTTATTCCTCTTTCAGTGAGGTTAGGGCAGTTCTGGTCCTCCAAGGTGATGGAAAGCAGAAAGTGTCTCAAAGAGAGAGCCAGAATTTTTGTTGATAAGCCGTAAAAGCCCTGTACAGAAGGTGGCACTCAGGCATAAAAAAGACACACAGGCAAGTTTAAGCTGGAATTCTTTTCCTCTCCTAGATTTTTTGCCATAGTTATCCACAAGTTCCTGATGATGATGATTAAAGAGTGTGGAGGCCAGAGGGTGCTCCTCAGGAGGTTTGAGAACAGTCGCTTCACCATCAGCACCGGCCCCTGCTGCTGCTGCTGCCCCTGCCTCCCTCGTGTGCCCATCACCAGGTGAGTCGCCCCTTTGAGATTTCCCAGCTTGAAAATGGCTGCAATTCAGCCAGCTTGGCAGGGTCAGGCTTACAGCAAAGCTTCCCAAAAGTCAGTCTCAACCCATCTTAAGCTGTCTCTTAAACAGCATCATCAATTCAGGGCTGTATGCCACCACTAATTTATTTCGTTTCTGTAATGCAGAGGTTATGGGATGAGAAATTTCTACTCTAAAAAACCTAATAATTGACATTTCAGTTTCTTTTCATTCCAGAAGGGAACAAATGTCTTTAGATTGGGTATTTTTCACATGCAGAACTGTCAAATGGAGGCTCTCTTGGTAGAAAATTTTTCTCACTTTGATAAAATTGAAATGTTTCATTTTGATTTTGACTTTAAAACTACTTGAGAGTAAAATAATTTTTAGAACAAAAAGTAGATGTAATTCTTGTAAAGCTTTGTTCTCAAAGAAATGGCATTGTCTGGTGAGGCAAAAGCGGGTGTTTTCTTCTTCTAAACTGAGTATTAAAGCATCTTTGAGAAGTGGGGTAAGGATTGAGAGCTACAGGTGCCAATATACTGTAACACAAACCTGGCCTCCTTTGAGCACTGCCTGGTGGAGCTCCCCCTCTGGTTATTGTCACCCCATCACTTACACACCACTCCACAGCCTGGAAGCCTCCTGTATTTCCCTGAGCTTTCCTACTGGCACAGAGCATGAGACTGTTTCTCTCATTATAAGCAAAATCTCAGGGACTGAATTTACAAAAGGGATTTTTCTATGAGAGTGTGGACTTCAGTGTCAGAGGGACCATGGGGACTTTATGATCTATTTAGAGGAAAGCATCAAACCAAACACAGCATAGTGGTTGCTAATACATTTCCAAAAATTATATTTTTTTATTATAATAATTTTTCCTTAAACTGCCTCATTTGGTATTAGAATTTAAACTTTTGCTTCCATCATTTTATTTTAATCGAGTAACACTAAATATTTACATGGAGGGGGTACCAAGAAGAAGAGGTAGTAAACCAACCAAAAACTGTACTTTTATTTTACCATGTCTGTACCTTTATTCTCCCATGTTTTTCCTCCCATGTCTGTCACCCTCTGGATAGGTAGTAATTGAGAGCTTGGGAGAGAATCTCCTACTCTGCCTTGCTGCTGTTCAGCCCAGTGGCAGCTTATGCAGGATGATGTCAGCTAATATGGGCTCATTTCAGGAGCTATAGACAGTGCCTACTACTGCTGGCAGGAAGGACAGCTGTCTGTTTGAAAAAAAAAAAAAAAGGCTTTTTGCTCTTTAGAGGGCTTAGGCCTCCTTCTCCAGTGTCTGCACCACAGGAAAACCCACCTGCTCTCTGCTTATAACCTCTGGCCTTTTCCCTTTGCAGGGTACCTTTTTAAAAAAAAGATATTGGTGAGCTATATGAGAGAAAAGTCATAGGTATCTCATGGGGAAACAGGGAGCTACTCCAAGGGAGGGATTAATGCTGTAAAAAAAAAAATAAATAAAAAATATATATATATATCTGCAGTCCTGGGGAAAGTAACAAGGTAGAGATGAGGCAATGTAACAACCCATGCAATAGGGAGAGATGTGGCAGAAGAAATCTGGTGATCAATAAAGATGGGCCCGTGTTAACGAGGAAAACAACTCATGGCATTGCAGTGACTGCACTGTTTGTTTATATCTATTATTCTGTAAAGCCCTCTGGGAATAATAAATCTTTGAAAAGCCACACACTAAGTGGCTGGCCCATTGCAGGTCTTTCCACATGTGTTTGTGCTGTTGATAATCCTGTGGTTATTAGCTATATTCATTGAGCAATTCCTGAAATTCCTGGTTCATGGCTATATCCTTTAGCACACTAAATGGCAGCCTGTTGTCTGTGAGACACCTCTGATAGCAGTGTCAAGGGCCCAAGGAACTCCAGTGAACACAACACTGAAAGTATGGGAAATAATGCACAGTAACAGACTAAAACATGAGGCAGCTGCAGCAGCTGCAGCTTGGCCTGAGAAGGCTGAAGGAGAGTTCAGGTCAGTCAGCTTTCATGTCCTCTGTTAGAAAGTTCACCTGCTGGCCTGGAGGTTGCAGGCTTGTTCTGGACCCACTTGATAATGACAGAAGTGAAGGAATGCTGAGCTGTCCTGCTGGCCTTGTGCAATTTGCCAGGTGAGAGACAGTTTCTCTCTTAAGTTAGAGTACAGAGGAGCAAACCCAGATGCTTCCATGATTCTCTTCATGATGCACTGAAAAACTGCCAGTCCTTTCACCTGCGTCTGTGTGATTCCCTTTCTTGACCTACCACAGGACTGGGAAGTGGCTGAACAGGCTGATTTGTCCAATTTCACGGGAGAAATGAAATAATAAGGCAATGAGGCAAGAGCAAATGGCATCATTGTTCAGAAACCGGTTATGCAGCTACTGTCTCCCTGGTTGGCTTCAGGGCAGAGAAAGACATCATGTTTTGCCCAGCTTTGCTCAGTATGTACTTGTTGCAGAGCAGGAAAAGTACTATTTTTGTAGAGACTTTATTAAATAAACATTGGGAAATTCTTGGAAAGATTTTCTAATCTCGAAGCTGTTCCTCCCCAGATTCTAGCCACATGCTGCAGGAGTGGAAAAGTTTTGCAGTTGACAGTACCCAGAAATTGTTATTAAGGTTATTAATATGATCTTGGCCTATCTAATTTATTTATTGTTTTTTTCTTTTGGCCAGGCAAACCCTCTTTTGGCTGAAGCTGGGCACCTTTCAGTTTGCTGTCTTACGGCCTGTGCTCATATTTTTATCAATAGTGCTTTGGACTAATGGCAATTACGTCCTTTACAATGTAAGTAAATATTTTTTAATCAGAGATAGTCCTCAAAATCCATAGGTTTTAGGGTTGATGTAACTATCTTAGCCTACTAAACTGTGCAATCTGGGACCACTTCCAAGTGAGTCCCTACTGTATTCTTTTGAGACCTGAAGCATATAATTTCTGCTTTTCCTGACTCTCTTGGAAAGAAATTGGGCATCGGGGGGATTGGGCATCAGATTATGCTCCAACACATTTCCCAGCTTGTATGGTTAGAATAGCAGGACTGCAAGTTGCCCTGTGGGATGTATCTGCCCTGTGTTTTGTCAGGTAAAGCCTTAATAAACAAGTGTATGTACTGGCATGTTAACAGGAAGTCTAATTCTACCTTTTTTCAGCAAATCATGGTGATTTTTATATCTGTGCAAAATGAAAGATAGTACTGTACTTCTGCTTTGTACCATGTAACCTGCAAGATGATGAAGTCTGTATCTGATAATTTGGCACCTCTTGGATAATTCAGGCTAAAAGTAGTATTTTTGTTGTTGTTTCATGGTATAAAATGAATGACCCACCTGAGATGTCAGGCTGAATATGCTCTCATGAGCTGTTGGGCACTGCCAGGTGCTGCTGGGGTCTTTGAAAAGGCACACACTCCATGGCTGGCAATTGCAACCTTGAGGGGTTGTGTCACTTGGCACCTCCCCAGGCTGAACACATCTCCGTGCTGATGCCTGCAGGAGGAGAGTTTGTGCCAGCTCTCCATTTGGTATTGGGCAGTTTCCATACAAAACCCAGCAACTGCTGTTGCCACCAGCTTTCATGGAGACAGAAACAAGCATTTTTACATCATCCAGTTCACAACTTCTTCCCAGAAACAGTAAAGTATGGTTCCATAAGGCTGTCTGATTTGCTTCTCAGTTGTCTCCCAAAGGACCTGCACTGTGGATCAGCTGCTTCATTGGTGCCCTTACCCTTTTTGCTCTGTGGGCAGTTGGAATCATGTTTCGAAAAGTTAGGATTCTCCTTAAGTGTAAGAACATTATCCCAAAGTTTGCTCTTTATCAGGTGAGAACTTTAATATTTCTGCTAAGAATTTCTCTTAACTGCTGATACAGTCTCTCTAGTTCTTGCTCCTTTGTTGAAAATTTATGGTATTTTTTCCCATTAAATACACTGTGCAAAACCATATTTTTACCTGATTAAAGCTGCATCCCTTTGAAGCACTCTCCTTGGCTGCTGTTCAGTTTCACTTTGAGCCAATTTACCTCTGGTCTCTCAGGAGTGCTGGAGATTTGAAAGCCATGTAAAATCTATTTATCTTTAGACGACTGAAATCACAACAGCACTTTCTGTGGGGCTTGAAGGAAGCTTTGTAGATGAGGTATCCTGAAATGCAACGTTAAAATGCTCGTGTGTGCCTCAGAGAGGATGTGTTGCATTGTGCTGTTGCTTGAACTGTTTCAGCATTTTTAACAGCATTTTTCTTGGCCATCCCAAATCTGAATTCACCCTAACACAGCTCATATAATTTAGGGACCACAACATATCCCTGCTGCGGCAAAAAGAGGAGACAACAGGAAAAATGTTCTTTGAATCTTTCTTCCATGAAGGAAGAACATAAGCTCATGGGTCAAATTAACAGGCATTTTAAAAACATTTTTAAACATCTATTATTCAGAGCTCAGTATTATTTGAAATCCCTGCTGGGAGGTCAGTGTATAATGTACCTCCCAAATGAAGGGCTGAGAAGAAACACTTTTCAAGTCCAGGATTAATTTAAATCTCCTATTCAGAGCAATATCATCCCGACCTTAAGACGAATTCTGCAGAACAGCAGGCACCCTGCTGGTAGATGAGGGGAAAGGGAGGGCAAGCAAGGAAGAATGAGGCAAAAGAGGTTCTGTTATCAAAGCAGAATTGTTATGTGAACTATAAACCCCTTTCTGGTACCTAAGGAATTTGTTTTTCCTTTCTGGTGCAGTTTATTGTCATTCTGAACCACCTGCAGACCACTATTATCAACATATTCGCTACACAAAAAATCATTCCCTGTGCTCCACCACTCTCCTCTACAGCAAGAGGATCATGTAAGTTTTTTGGGGGAAGAATGTTCTTCATTCACTTATAAAGGTACCAGTTCAGTGTTGCTAATGGCAACCTCTGGTGTTTTCCCAAAATACTGATTTCATGGTATCACTAGCTTTTGGAGAATCTCAATTTTTACTTTAAAAAGAAGAACAAAAAGTTTTATAGCTGTCATGGTCATAGAGAAGAGCTTGATAATGAGAAGGGCTGGAATCAGAAATGAGAGGAGAATAAATCAACATGCATGATTACTGTTAAATCTCTGGTGTTTTGGATGTATAATTTATTGCACTCTTATTGATGGACAATACTGGAATTCTGTAACTGATGCTGAGAGCAAGAGACATGGGGACAGGATGGTAGAGTTTGTTCCTTTTGCACAGGTGAAAATTAATAAGCCAGTTACTCATTTTTTGTCTGATAGTAACTTTCCATTTTCTTTGCCTCCCTTTTTCTGACTTTGGCAGATATATCCCAGCAGCTGCTCATCATGGAAATGTTCCTGATAACTGTAATCTCAAGGGTGGTCTACCGGAGAAAATACCACGACCTGGAGCCTCCGGAGTGTGCGGCTGAAGAACCTGGGGACAAGAAGGAGACTCCTAAGATTATCCTGAATGGTGCAGTTGTTGAAGATGTATTGCCAAAGGTGTAGAAGCCTCCTGTGCTCCTGTTCCACAGGAGCTGTAAGCTCAGCTTCAGGAACTTGTATATTCTTGCACCAAAAATAGCCACTGTCCATGTCAGAACAACTTGTGGCATAAATGCCTGCAGTACTGAAAGGACCAGTAAAGACAATCCTGTTGATTCTCCAGGGATGTATGCATGGTGTGAATGTTTTCATACCATGTAATTTACTAAGATTTTATACCATTTTATGCTGTTACTGAGCACTTGATGTTGCCAAACTGTCTTACAATATGATTTTATTTTGTTTTTATTTTTTAGCTATTAGAATGACTATGATTTAGAGTTAATTCAGAGTAATTATTTTTCATCTTTTTTGACTTTTTAAAATCTTATTTCACCCTGGATTGCTGTCATATGTCCAACACAGCATTTTTCCACACTTCCTCCATTACAATAGATCATCTCTCACTCTGTGACACAAGCTTATCATTCTGATCAGTAAATACAGTCTCATATGTTTGTTCTGAAATGCCCAAATCCTTGTGGGCTCTCCACCTACAGAAACAATGATCTCTCTAGGGCAAGACTTTTTACATTCCTTGGCAGTTCACCTCCTAAGTTGGTAGACACACAATTACTGTTGTGTCAACATCAAATGTTCCTCCTATGGACAGCAGACTCTCTGTCGCTGGCCTGGAAAAAGAAAGCAGGAGTTAAAGCCTGGGATGTCTTCTGCCACTGGTCTGTGATGTTACATGGTGCTTTGGTTCTGTGCTTGGAAAGTGGGGATAGTGATACTCAGGATCCTTGCACTAACAGGGGCTGTGAAGATGGGGGTGATTGAAAGGATTATTCGGGGTGCTGGTCACCAGCCAGCGGAACAGGAGCCAGCCAGGTGGCCAAGAAGGCCAATGGCACCTGGCAGTAGTGTGGCCAATGGCACTATCAGCAGTAGTGTGGCAGCAGGACCAGGGCAGGATTGTCCCACTGGTGAGGCCACACCTTGAATCTGCTGTTCAGGTTTGGGCCCCTCATGACAAAAAGGACATTGAGGTGCTGGAGTGTGTCCACAGAAGGGTGAGAGAACAAAGCTAGGCAGATAAAGCCACGGGATACTTTGGGTTGGAAGAGACCTTTAAAGGTCATATAGTCCAAGCCCCTGCAGTAAGCAGGGACATTTTCACCTAGATCAGGTTGCTCAGAGCCCTGTCCAACCTGACCTTGAATGTTTCCAGGGATGGAGCACCTACCACCTCTCTGGGCCACCCAGTCCATTATTTTGTGCTTCTCACTGTAAAAAGTTTCTTTCTTATATCTAGTCTAAATCTACCCTCTTGTAGTTTAAAACCTTTATCCCTTGTCCTATTGCAACAGGCACTGCTAAAAAGGGTGTCCCCATCTTTCTTGTAGTCCCCTTCAGGTACTGGAAGGCCACAATAAGGTGGCCTCTTCTCAGAGCCTTCTATTCTCCAGGCTCAGCAGTCTTTGCAGTTTGAAGTGCTCCAGCCCTCTCATAATTTCTGTGGCCCTCCTGTGGACCCACTCCAACACATGGTGGGGCTTTATTTATGGCTTGTATTCAACTAAAACACTGCGTTCAGTTTGGGAACTGGTGGGAAGTGAAATAGTCTGAAAACAACTAGTGAACCACCTGAAGCAGAAATTGGGACTGACTTAATAAATGTGTTTTGTTCTTTCTGATTGAGGCCAGAAACAATAATTTCTTTAACAACTGAAGGATTCCATTATAGTAGAAAACTTGAATTATTTTTATTTTGAAATGGTTGAAGGAATTTTTATATTTAATCTTTTTTTTTCTAAGTAGGCAGTCTGGGAAATTAATAGACTCTTGAACTGCATTAATTTGAGAGAATCTGCACTTTTCTCTTGAAAAAAATAATCTATGTGAAAATTTTTACTCTGCATTAGAGTGAATACATTAGAATTAACTGGAATCAGCTAACTAATTCTTAACCTGAGAAATTGTCTTAATGTATTTTAACATTATGGCTATTAGCATATTCCTAATGTTGCTTTTTATCAGTGTAATCTAGGCCACAGGTACATGCTTCAAGAGCAATACTGAATTTCATAACAGCATTGGGGATGGCTGGCTGCAAGTTCAATCAGCTTCAAAACTGGGAAATAAAGTATTTTGAGTTGGTAAGGCATCTTTGTGTTTTCTGTAGCAGTTCTGCAAGGGAATGCTTTGACAAGTGGGATCTGTGGCATGGAAAAGCAGATCCACGTGCTGTAGCATGGAGAGTGCATTTGAAAACAGATGGAGTGTGCAAGAAGTGGTGTCTGTAGGTCCAGAGAAGGCTGCTGGGGCACAGCAAAGGTCTTCACTCATTGCTGTTGGGCTGGTATCTGTCATGTTTCTGCAGAGCCTGTTAAATATATCTCGTAAACACCAGTGTGGGCCTGATTAAGCCACAGGTATTGCTAGCTGTTACATTTTTGGATAGTTATCTAATACTTGTTGTGACCTTCATCTGACATATTTCAGCAGTAAGATGTACTGGGGTGATTGTCAAGCAGATTTTGGATTTGGCAGCAAATCTGTTTACTATGTACAGCCATGGAGATCTCATTCCAAACATCACTTACACAGGAGCCTTTTCAGAGCAAAATTACACATACATTTTCTTAAATACATGCCTAAGGACTTCCTGACTTACAGCTTATGTGACTGTAACAGAATGTGTGGGCCTTACTGTGACAAACTTTGTTTTCCTTTTTTTTTCAATTAAGACTTCCTTGCCCTCCTCTGCCTCAGACCAACAGCTGTGTCCTGCTCAATGGAGGTGCCTGGAAGCAAGTGGCCTCCATTCAGGCACTCTTGAAATGAAAACATTGCAAGTCACCACCTCCAAGGTGGATCTTAATAAGTCTGGGGATGGAAAAACAAAACAGAGAGTGGGAAATTCCTCCACTCTCCGTTCTGATAACCATCCCTTTCAGGTCACTTTCAACTACCTGTCTGTGACTGAAGTATTTGAAAACAGTTGACAAGAGCTAGAAGATAAATTTCACAACTTGCTTTACACAGCTCTAATGAGCGTTAGGGTGAGTGCATAACCTTTATGCCACGTTTGCCTGGGATTATCGTGTGAGGAAGGGTAAAGGTAATTTTATCAGTGTTTTCTGTGATTAACAGCATTAAACAGAGATAAGCATACCCAGAGGTGTGTGATTGAGGGTTAAGATGCTTCAGGCACGTGGAAGTAATTAATCAGTAGATGGGAAAAGATGAGTCACATGTTTTGGGTGTCCATGTGCTAAAGATGCAGGCAGGAGGGTGAACACTGGCCATGGAACCTCCTGGAGTGCCATGTAGGGGAATACAGCCCACACACAGCAGGGGAAATCTCTAACACCTTGTAATGCTGCAGGAGTGGGTTGGCAAACAGAAGCTGCTCTGTGCTCTTCTTTTTCACCTGTCCTTCAAACCATTAGTTTTAAAGCAACACTAACTGAATCCCTCCTGTTTCAGAAGACAGTGGTGTGGGCTCCTCTTGGCTGCAGCATGGGCAGTGCTGGAACCTTGAAGAGGTTCCCTCAGCAGACCTCCTTGCAAGGCAAGCTTTGCCATGCCTTTGTGTTTCTCATGTCTCAGGCCTCTCACCAAAGGCCTCATGACTTAATATCCAAAGGATGCGTTTCAGGAGTTAAGAGGGTCCTCTGCTGGCTATAGAACTTTTTATCCCTACATCCCACCCTCCAATTGTCCTGTCTGCTCCTGCACCCTCACAAGGCCCTGCCTTGTTCTCCCTGCTTGAGAGAAAAAATCATGTGGGTGCCTCTCAGGGAAGATGTGCAAGGGTGAAGGCTCATGCCTGCAGACCCAGGACAGACAGAGCCTACTTTCTATGGAACCTCTGTTTCCAAAGAAAAGCCAAGAAAAAATACCCACAGCAATGGTTGTGGTCCCATGGTTCCCAGAGCTGGAGCAGGGGGAAGAATTTGGGTAACATCATTCAGGTATTATAGAGTGTCCAAAGGAGGGCAGTGAAGATGGTGAAGGGCCTTGAGGGGAAGCTGTGTGAAGAGCAGCTGAGGGCACTGGGTCTGTCCAGCCTGGGGAAGACGAGACTGAGGGGAGACCTCATTGCAGTTACAGCTTCCTGTGAGAGGAAGAGGAGGGGCAGGCACTGATCTCTGCTCTGTGATAATCAGTGACAGGACCCAAGGGAATGGGCTGAAGCTGTGCCAGGGGAGGTTTAGTTTGGATATCAGGAAAAGGTTCTTCATCCAGAGGGTGGTTGGGCAGTGGAACAGCTTCCCTGGGAAGTGGTCACAGCACCAAGCCTGACAGAGTTCAGGAAGTGTTTGGACAATGCTCTCAGGCACATGGTGTGATTCTTGGGGATGTCCTGTCCAGGGCTAGGAGCTGGACTTCATCATCCTGATGGGTCCCTTACACCTCAGCATACTCTGTGATTCTGTTGGAATATAAACAATGGTAAATTGTACAAGTTTGGGCATGGGCAGATTTACCGTAAGCAGGAGAGAAGCCCTGAAGACTCATGGATAACAGAGAAGACAGCAGTCATTTGCTACACACCTAATGCAAATGCTAGAGTAGGTCTGTTGCAACAACTCCACTTATTCAATAATTTAAATAATTTGAAGCGTTTGGCTTCCTTACCCTTTCAAAAAAGGACTGACTGCTGCTTTTGCTGACAGCCATTCACGTGTTCCTTCAGGACAGCTCATGAATCTACTTGCCTCTCCTTAGCTCCCAGGTAAAATGGGTGACTATTTTTAAGGCAATTTTTGAGGGAAGAGGGTTAGATAACATGCTAACCTCTTTACTGCTTTAGATCCCTTAAAAAGTGTTAGCTAGGTGATTCTAACAGTTGTGTGAATCAGCATGATCATCTTTATTTTAGCAAAAGGGAACCAAAGCAGGGAAATCTAGAGGACTATGTCTCTACATTGTGCTGCTTGACAATATAAAGACAATCAAAACAGTAGACTGAAAGAGCTCAAAACTTATTTTTTCAGAAAATTCTTTTTCTTTATTTCCCCCCCTCCCTCCATTTCTGAATTTGTTTCCATTTCTTTACATGTAAAAGAAGTTTGTTACCCCTCTACTGATTCCTCCTACTGACAAATGAACAGTTGGTGTGCTGCTTGAAGTCTCAGAATAGTCTTTATTATTCTTCAAATAAGTAAAAGAAATCCCTACTGCGGAAAGTGCACTGAAAAACAGGAAGAAGATTTTTTTCAATAGCCTTTACATTTTTGTAGGAGAAATCAGACAAATTTTGACAATATTTTGGACAATTCCAAGGAGAGAGAATTGTCCAAAGGCAATTTCCTTTTCACTTGCAGATATCTTTTCCCTTCACAACTACACATAGGCCCCATTCTCTAAGACCTAGCTACCCAACATCCCTTATGCAGGTAGGATCCCAGTGTATGTAGAGAACTAGTGGTAGGATAAAATTACTTTCGTTTCTTTTCGTGCAGTTTAGCAGCTGAAAAGTGTCAGTTTCCCCTCTAGCGATTCAGGCATCAGATCACAGATGTCATCTGGGAACTAAGGAACAGTTTCCACACAAGCTGGAATTGGTGCAGACTTCTTGGAGAGCTGTTAAGCTGTGAGAAAGCACTGCAAGACATTCTGCAGAGCAGAGCCACAGGGAGAAAGGGAAGGTTGCTGGCAAGGGGCAGAGTATGGATACAGAGACAGTTAACAGCTCAAGAGCTCTCAACGAGGAAAAAAACAACACAAACGGCACACAAAACTCTGTAGAAGCAAAACCAAGTAGCCCAAGAACACCAGCTGAGCAATGTCAAGGATCAGCCCTTTCCAAGCAGCCACAGAAGCCAACCCTTCCCCCACTGGCTGAAGCAGCCCGGCCAGTCCTGGCTGCTCGGGTGCCTTATCAAGGGTGGCGAGCACTTTTCCTTGTTAGCTCTGCCCACACGTTGTGCATATTGACCAATAAATCAGAAGTTTAACTCTCTTAAGCTGTGAAATCCAATTTTCTGAGACTTGGTACCTAGGAAAGGGGAGAGCTGTTCAGTACAGGCAGCACCTCCTCATCTATCAGCCTTAGCAAATCCCTGCTTCAAGAGCCAAAGCAGGAACTAGAAGTAGCATGCCAAGAACTTTTGAATTTATATTAATCCTTTACTGCCAATTACTGAAAAAGGTGAGTTTTGAGTTTCAGAGCCTCCCTGTAGCCTTGTCATACTCAGCCAGCAAAGGGTGTGAGCTAATTGTTAAATTCAGTTCAACAAGTTCCTCATTAGGGTGAAATTACCTGAGTTTGAAATCTGCTAATTTTCCAATCAGGGTGAGTGTTTGCACTTGTGATTTGGAAATAATTAACACATGGTATAACAGCAAAACCTATGTAAAGGCTAATGGTAGAAGGACTAATTCCCTTGGTATGGAAGTGGTGTGCTGGTTTCCCCAGAGTTCTATTACTATCCTTTCAGTATTGGTATCTGCTTTGTAAGGTGTTCTTGTATTTTTTTAGACTGTTTCTCCACAGAGATATACTTTTCAATAATAATTTTCAAAAATTAAACTATTATCTTCTAGGGTTGTGAGGTTTCTTTTTTTATGTTGAAATGTGCTGAATTTCTTTCTTCTTCCTCCTGTTAATGCAGACTTTCCTAGAATTATTTGTTTCTATTATGCCTAAGATGATACAATAGGCTGATAAGGGCTTTAGCCTGAGTTCTGCAAACTTTCAAATGCAACTTCTCAGAAGACCAACGCTCTAATCCTTCAGAGCATTCCTAGGAATGTGAATGCCCTGTAGTATTTAGAAAGAAATTATGTCCAGGTGGGACAATTAATTAGGAAAGCAGACGTGTACATGGGTGAAACAAATGCAGTTGGAAAACACAAACAAAATTTCTACCTCGGTTTCAGAAACCATGAATTCCAACATCCTGACATAGCTCAGTTGGTCAGAGCATGGTGCTAATAATGCTAAGGTTGTGTATGGCTCTGATCCCTGTATGGGCCATTCACATAAGACCTGGATTTGATGATCTTTGTGGGTCCCTTTGAACTCCCAGTATTCTGTGATTCTCTCTTACTAGATAACAGGAGCTGGTATAAATCAGATATTTTTTTCTGGTAAATCATGCTACCCTTGTAGCTTAGAGAACGGCACTAGGACAGCTCAGTGCATTGGTGACCTGTCACCACAGGGCTCGAAAAGGAGAGGACAGACTTTAATCTCTGGTAGCCAACTCCACCCAAGTGTTAGTCCTGGTGCGAGTGTGCTGTGGCTATTGACAAGCAGGGTGTGACTTGACAGGTACAGACAAGGAGAAGAGCCCTCCCCACGTGAGCAGGCAGCCTACCAGAGGTCCAGTTCCAGCCCCAGGAGCAGTGGCACAGAGTGTGGTAGGTAAGCTCTGCCTGCCCAGGACTGGCATGTGGGGCTTTTCTTTGCCTTTTCTCACAGCATTGCCTCTAAACTCCCAAGACCTCCAAGCAGAGCCTCCCACGATAAAGAAAGCCATCAAAGGTAGGGAAGCTTTAAATGGCATCTGATCTCCCCAAGCTTTGTCAAGCAGCATTCTTAAGGCAGATAGGCTGCCTCAAGAAGCCCTGGGATGGAAATGTGGTTCTTTCTGGGCAGCTCTGCCTTCTTGCCTGTCCACAGATATCTATGCAACTGTTTGCACTGAGATAGGAACTGTGTTCCAGGTATTTGTGAGTCAGCTCTTGGGAATTCCCGTACAGGATTAGTGTCTCTGACTTAGGTAACCTGTTTTGAACATTTCCAGTGCCATAACTGTTTGGAGCTTCCTCTTCTCAATGCATTTTTAAATGAATGTAAACAGAGCTTGCTTTTCTTCTTTCACAGAGGAAGTATTTGTGATATGTGTCCATGCCCATTCACACAGCCAGAACTGCTACACAGAGGTGGCAGGGATTTGCATTTTCATGCAAGCTGATGACTCCCTTTCTTGGTCAGTTTTGCTTTTTATAGCTCATTGCTTATGAACTACTATAGCTTGTGAAATTCTGGGCTGCAAGTCTCATATCCCTTTTTCTATTGCTCTGTTTCTACCTTTGTTCAGTACTTCAGCTGCTGCAGCTTCTGTGCTTCAGAAGAAATTGTTCACGTCTGATCTGGTTGCTTTGGTTATGGGCAATATCTCCTAAGTCAAACACCTGGAGCTGTGAGACCATCTTCTTTTCCCCCTTTTGAGTGGAGGACCCCCCACACTGCTTGTGGTGAAGAGGGCATGGTCAGTTGAGTGAGAGGGGCTAATACGTTAACATTCATGACTTAGATTGGAGATGATTGCTTATTTTCCTGAAGCTATTTGTTTTCTCTATGTACCTTAGCTTCTACTTTTAAAAAGATGGAATTTCAAGTTCTGGTGAAGTAATGTTGGTCATTTCACTCTGGTTCTTGCTGAGCAGCTATTGTGTTACAAAAGATGCCTGGCAACTTGGGGATAACTTTTTCTGCAGTGCCAGCTGCCTTGGGAGTTGCTGAAGAACCCACATGGTATAAGCAAGGAAGATCAAAGCTTTTAGGTCATCTGGGAGACCAAGTCCTGCCTGTTGCCTGCCTGGGAATGATGTTAAGGATATAAAGTTTAACCAAAAGTTTTCTTCTTCTCTTATCCTTTTGGTTACATGCTGCTTTCTACTAGGCAAGCTCTTCTTTCATGCTCTTCCCTCCCTCTGAAATTCTCTTATTAGAGGCACAAAGATCACAGTCTCCTGCCCCAGACCACCTGGGGAAAATGGCCCTTACTGGAATGGGGGATGTCTGCCAAAGTCCTGCTGTGAGATCCTACCTTGTTTGGCTGCCTGCAGGGGGTCCAAAGCAGCTCTGCACCCCCAGGTAAGTAACTGTGACCTTAAGATGGTCTTTGCTGTCAGCATAATTACGTGTTAGAAAACCAGATGGCTTCTGGGAGCTAGTCTCAAGCCATTCTATGTTTTTAACTTAAATTGCCCTGTTGTTTAGTGCTGGCCCAGCAGACAGCATCCCTTGGAAGGCCACAGAGAGGTGTGTGCTTTGTTCAGATCCTGAACAGCCAAGGCAGCAGCCAGGTGCCACGAGGAACCAGCTCTCAGGTGAACCTCACTTCTGCCCTGTGCTACAACTTCTTCAGCAAAGCTTCATGCACTAATCCCTTGCAAAGGAATGGATTAAAATTGTTTTTGTAATGATTTTAGTGAGATTTTGAATTGCCTTTGTAACTTTAAAAAAGATACAAAGCTAGTCTTTTGCCAGCAACCCATCATCAATTTTAGCCTGTCTCTCCCTGAAGGAAAAGAATGCTGATAAATGGAGAGAGATTAAAAGGATTTCATTTGGATTTATCACTCTTAATTTTCTAGACTTAAACCCTCTCTTTGAATGGCTTTTTTTGAGGATGTGATCTGAATCCTTTATTAGTTTAATAGGATTTGGCTAATATTACTGACCTTATCCCATCCTCAAGCAGGATTTCCACCAACAGACTAAACAGATTTCACTGGCACTACAGCAAATCCTCTCTGTAAACAGTTGTAGCTGAGATGAGACTTGCTATCAGTACTTTCCCTCCACATGAGTAAGCAATCCTGTTGAAACTCTCTCCTAAGGAGAGGTAAGACAAGTGTGACTAAGTGTCAGCTGGCTGTTTTTTCTTTAAAATCATGTAATTAATTACTTTAAAGTTTTTTTATCTTCTTTCTGTACTCTTCTGCCACCTGAAGTTGGATGAAGAACCCCTGCAATCGTGTTGCACTAGCAAAATAGCAGTGAGAGATTATTAGTATCATTAACCTCTGAGGTTCCAGCACACTGTCACTGGGATAGCAAGAGAGGCTGAAGTTTGTTTGTGCCATGATGGGAAATACAGTTCATCCCCATTTAATTTATTTTTATTCCACAGTCTCTCCAGGGGTTTCAGTACCATACCATGAGGAGAAACTTAATTCTGCTAATGAAGTCAAAATCACTGTGTTTGAGATAATTCCCATTCCTGTTAGAAGAGAAGGAAAAAAAAAAGGGAATATGATAAAATAATTGTGTCACACCTCCACCCCCACCCCTGCTTTCTACATTTCTTCCCAGATGAGGAATTTACTGTAGCAGCCACAGGATAAATTATGCCACAGATTAGAGAGCGAATCTCCCTGTGGAATACTCAGGGACTCCACCTAAGGATAAGTGATCTCTACAGGGTGAACCCACTCCCTCTTCCCTTCTCCAACAACCAGATCACCAGCAAGTGCAGGCTGAAGCATTGAGCCCAACATCTGGGCCGTGCAGCTGTTCTGCCGAGCGGGGAGGCGCGGGGTGCCGGAGGCTGTGCCCGCGGTCACTAGATGGCACCCCGAGCCTGCTCACCGTGCCGGGCACCAGCGCCTTCCCCGCGGGATCCGCAGCCTGGTTCTGTGCGCATCGTGTTCAGATTGCAGCTTCCTGCCTTCACTGGCAGGTTTGTAGTTTATTATTAGCACACAAAGCTCAGTTTCTTTGCCTTCAGTTATGGTTAAGTGGTATTGTCGTCTTTAATTTTGGAGGACGCGTTGTTTCGGCTGCTTTAAGGAATGGCAGCAAGCAGTGGTACGATCCTGGCTGCCGCTCCAGCAGCAGTCACACATCTGAAAGGGTTAGGGGGATCTGTGATTTATCTGGGGGGAAATAATGCATGGTGCAGCCCCTCCTGGGTACTGATTTGAAAGAGCAATTTTTACAGAATATTTTTACCCCTTCCATCCTTTCACTCGCAGTCCCCAACAGGACTTAACCATTGCTATCACCAACACCATAAACAGTAACAATCAAGGCTTCTTTGCCTCTTAACCATCCCTGTAGGCGAAAAATGTAAATCAAAGCAGGTGATGGGTGCCATTCTCTGTTCCTGCTCAGATCCTACTCTATCAGTCCTGCCAGGTGGACACTCCATCTCCTTTAGCATACAGTGCTCCTGTGTGTTGCAATAATCACAAATTCAGTGAAAGTACTCCTATTGTACCTTTTGCTTTGATTTTTCATTCTTGTCAACACAAGAAAGTTAATGGCATGTGAGGCTATACACAGGCAGCTCTTGAACCCTGCCCTCCACGTGGAGACACGGTGCCGGGACCTTGGGCTGGCTCTCCAGCTTGTGTTGAAGTTCACTCCCCGCTTGGCACAAAGCAAACAACTCCTCAGGGATGCATTTTTACAGCTTGTCAGTCTGATTGTGTCTACAGTACCGGTTTCAATTGGATTAGTGCGTGTGAAGCAAATCTCCTAATCGTGTTTCTAACGATGCCTCGGGCTGCGCAGGGGGGCTGAGCTCCGAGCACTCCAGCAGGATGCCTGCTGTAGGAAACTACAGGGGAGATGTGCTCCAGGAGTGCACCTAGAGCTGCCCAGCTGCCAGCAGGCTGTCCCTGCCCACGGGACCAGCCTAGAGCCAGCCCAAAATGTGAACAATTGGAAACACCAAGTCCTCAAAGCAACTCCCTGTGCTGTACAGACCCTACGGGACAATTTGATTGCCCAAGTGCATGTGGAGATGTTGTTCCTGTTACTAAATGTGAAATTTCTCCCAGTCTTCATGCAGGAGCAGTTCTTGAATTTGTCTGTGGGTGATCTCTATACTGTATGTTGTTTCCTTTAAATTAAATTTTGTGGAGAATTTTGCCATTGATGAGTAAGAATGTGCCAGCTGTGCAATATTTTTCTTCACTCCTTTCTCCTTGCCTCTCCATGATGTACCAGTCAGGACTGTTCCAGGATTTGTTCTCTAATGTTGATGGACATAGTACCAGACACAGGAGAATTGAGAAGTAACAGAACCCCCTGCCCCATAGTCTATGGTGCTAAGGGGTTGAAGCATTTTAAAGGCATGCTGCAATTTGGCTTTAGGAGACTTCAGTCACACAGGGCAGCTGTTTTCAGCCTTGCTGTTTTTCACCTTTCACCTTATCATTCTGGTTTGAAACAGGGTGTATAAAATCCAAGCTCAATGTGCCCTCTAGTGAGAGCCGATTCCTTCCTTCTGATTAAAACAGCACTGTCAGAATTTAATGCCCCAGTTTAATATGGATAGAGAGGGCCTGTTGATACCACTTAGTCATGGAAGAAAGTTCTTCGCAGCAACCCCCTCTATTAGACAGCAATACTGTCTAGTGATGCTTGTTATCCATCTCCATTTTAGCTGGTGGTGTCTGGTAACTTCAGGCCTTGCAGAGTGACTGTGTGGCAAGAAGAGAAGCAGGGGCAGAGGGAGAGGAGGGAGAGAGCCAGGACCAGTGCTCACACCTGCAACCTTTTCTCAATGGGTCATTTTTCATTGGGCACTTTCTCCTGTACTAAAAGATTGCCAGCTTTAGAAACACACAGCAAATATCTGTATCAGCTAAGACATATGTTGCACAGGTACAACTAACAGACTACTCTGCTAAGTATTACTCAAGTATTAACTATGACTCAAATTCTTGAATACAGGCTACTTCAGCTAATTATTACAAGCATTACCAGGCAGGTAGGCAGCTGTTGGCTGGGGGGAGTTTTCATTTCCATGACTCTTTGGAGAGGACCATGATGCCTTGTCTGGCCAAGCTGCTGTTTGCTGAGTCTCTGCCTTCTTCCTGAGGGTGTTGCAACTTCTGCCCCTCCTCAGTATTTTCCAGCTAACTGTTACTGCCTTTGCAGTTTCACTCCTGCCTGTGAACTTACTTTCATGTGGCTTTAGCCTACACTCTTTCTTGCAGCTGGAGAAGAATGTTCTAAGCAAGACACAGCCAAGGCATCACAGCTGTGCACTGCAAAAGCAAGCCTTGGGTCACAGGCAGCTGAACATCTGGGCTGCTGTTTAGCATCTGGAAGTTAGCTGCACATTTGCCCCAGAATAAAGGCAAAGGCATAATATTGCTCTTTGTCGTGACACCTAGACTGGTGTCATACTGATCATTAACGTTGTGGGGCTTAAATTATGGTTAGGGCAGGTTAGAACACCGGCTCTGGGTATTTTGGTGCTATTATGAAGATCAGGCTGCACAGCTCATTGTGACACCAGCAGCAGAGTCCTTGAAGGAACCACTGACTATATCACAGGGGTCTATCAGAAAAACACACTGGGTTTGATTTCTGAAAAATCTAGTGATAGAAAATGTCCCACTGGGGGTTGTGTTAACCCCTTAAGACGGACCAAGTGCACCAGTAATGCTTTCAGCAAGACTGCTTGTTTTGAAATAGGCTGTAAGAGATCTGAAAATAAATTTTGTGGTGGAGTCTTTTGAGGAGAACAAAGAGAATATTAGAATCTACCTTTCAAAAGTTCAGACAGAAAGGAAGAAGACCAAGCTTTCTGGACAGCAGAGCAGAAAAGCCCTCAGATATCTGATAACTGAAAGAAGCATTTACATACCAGAAGCCACACATGCAGAGAATGAAGAATGTGATTTTTGTGGAGTAGCTGGGGAAAAAAAAATCTTTGATTTGCTGGTTAATCAGAATGTACTGCAGAGAAATCAATTTAAGGATAATCTCATTTGCTATTTATTTCTGGCTCATATTTTCACAGGCCTGGATATATGCATTTCATCAGTCATCTACTCTGGAGAGGAATGGCATAAATTTCAACACATCTGCTATTTTTGCCTGCAAAATATTCAAAATTGTTTCTGCAAAAGCTATGGGCAGCAGTGGGGGACATTTATTTAAAGAAACTTGGAACAATGGATCACTAGCGATTAAAATAAAAATGGAAATTACATTCTGGATGCAGGAGGCAAATGAGTATTGAATTTACAATACTCTGGCATTTAGCATGTGTGAACCATCGTTGAATAGTTGCATTTTGGAAATTTTGAAACCTGGTTGTCTTTTGAGAAATGCAGATTCATGCTTCTCATTTTATGCTAATGTGAAGAGGTGAAGGAGAATACCAGTTTGTTGAAACAAGTGAATTAGCATGTGAATGGGGCCTATTGGACTTCTCCCTCTTGAAACGGCGCCTTTCAAAGTACAAAGTAGGATTTAAATCTCACACTGTGATTTTTCTCTTTTCAGATCCCCAAATCATGTTACTTGTAGTGCATTAATAGGCTTTGAGCCTGCACCCCATCAACTAGAGGTGCTGTCATTTTTACTAATAGCCATAATCTACAAATCTAACAATCAATGAAACAACCTGTTTTCTCTCCCCTTCCTAATTCTTCTTTTGGATCTCACTTTCAGTTTTCAGGACTGATGGTTACGAAATTACTTGCAAAGTAAGAATGTGAATGGCAGACCAGCCTGGACTCTCTGCTTCCTCATCAAATCCTTTTTTTCCAGAGGACTGCACTGTCAGCCTTGCTAGAGAGGTTTGCTTTTAGAGCTGATGTACTCCTTGCAAATAAGACAGGCTTGCAGCAGTGTGTTGCTGAGGAAGCTAGACTGCAGTGACAGGAGAACTGGTGCTGCTAAAGGGAAGAGACTTGGGGAGGTAGCTTCAGGAATGTTTCCAGCACCAGGGTGACTAAAATCTCACAGCTCAAACAGCCTAATCCCATACTGCAACAAGTTAAGCCACCTTCAACAGAGACTATGACACGTTTTGCTCATGTGAAGGAAAAATTCAGGAAACTCTGCTGTGAATGAAATTTCCCAATGAAGCAAATATTTGTCTTCCAAGATCCTCTCCTCCCTCTTCCCCACCTGCATTCCACCAAATTAGCCATGGGAACCTGGCCTGCTTTTCAAATACCTGTTTGTATTTGTGCGATGGAGTGCACGTTTGCTTTCCTTCATTACTTGCCTCTGATTAACGATTAAAGCAAAGCAAAACCATTGTAGCTGGTTCTAAGTGCCTCTGTTAGCAAAGAAGGAAGCTTGCAGTAAGTCTGCCCTGGTGTCACGACACCAGAGCTGGACCACTCTGGGCTGCTCTCAAGCCAAGTCCTGCAAATATCACTTGGTAAGATGTTCCCTGCCTCACCCAGACTGCTTTTATTTGCAGTTACATTCATACTATTTTTAAAACAACATTGTGATTGACAATAACATGGAGATGTTTTTATTCAAGTTCTCTTGCTTGTTTGGGGTAATCACTGTCTTCCTCTTATGAAGCAACACTAGTCCAAGCTCTGTAGAAACTGGATGTGCCCGCTGCAATACCAGAGAGCAGAGGCTAAAATCCACTTGTGCTACACTGCCAGTTGGAAAGGTAGCAGGACATGCAGTTATATTAGGCTGCCTTAAAGGCTATAAAACTCTTCTTTCTCCTAGCAATGACAGTGCTTGCTTTTCTGACTAAAAGACTGACTCTTGGATGCAATTGCTGCTTTGCTGCATAGTGGAATATAAGTCACTCAATAAAACAACTGTTTACAGTAATAAGATTGCAAAGGCTGTTTATTTTTGTTTGTTTTTAAAACGGATGTGTACTTATCTTGATTGCTGTAGTGGGCAATAAAGGTTTTCTAATCAGTTCAGTGAAAGCCTTGATTGGTACAGGATTGATGTTGGTGCTGCCTTGTGTTGAGATGTAGTCTCCTAAAAGGATTTATCATAAGACACCTGTAATCTTCTCAAGAGAAGGAAATTTAGCTGGTAGGTGGTGGAAAAGACCAAGCCATTTTTCAGTTGAAGTCACCCTGACTGTCCTTTGAAAGAAGTAACTGATGTCACATTCCTAAATCTGCTTTACAGTTTGCTGATTTCAATGAATGCAATGTCTGCAACGGAGAATCAGAGAGCTACTGCTGTATTTACAGTAGATTAAATCCTGTAACATGGCTGAACAAGTCTCATGCTAAATGGAGTGGCTCTGCTACCCCTCTGGTTCCTTTGCAGCTCTAGAGAGGATCTGTAACTTCTCTCCATTGTTTTTATAAGGAGCAGGAAGTAGGACCACTTCTCTGCTTCTGCAGATCAGCTCCCTAAGGTTAGTGGAGGGTTAGTGCCCTCAGCTGGGCAAGGAAACAAACCTGGGAAAGGGATAGAGGGAGGCTGGGCAGCCCCTTGCTGCAGCTGAAGTGCTTGTGTCAAGGTGTGAGCCTGATACAGACATCAGCTGTACTTTCCACTTGTTGGATCTGAGGTTCAAAATTAGGTGGCATTGCAAAGTCCAGCCACTGCAGACAGCACATCATGACAACTCAGGACTGGCTAATCTAGAGCCATAAACTGCTGGGTGCCCTTTGATTCTTGAGCCTGAGCATCAGCAAGACAGCTGAGTGACTTTTGGCTGGGACCAGGATGTAGACTCTTTCTCAGAGCTGTCTCAGGTTCCTAGCTTCCTTGAAATAGTCTCCCAAGAGATGTGTTAATCTGTTTTTATATATCATGAATGCTATTCTTAGGAGCTACTTTTGATTTGTCCAGTGTGGCAAGGCAGAATACAGAGCTGTATTGAACTGAATGTTTTAAGTGCACTATTCCCCCACACACTGCAAGCTCACATCCTTATACAGATGTGCCTCACGTTTGTCTTTGTCTCTATGTGAACTTACATCAAGTCATAAAGATTGAGTGGAATGTTTGTATTTTACTAAAAGAGAAAGAAGCCTCTGTGATGTCATATATATATCTGGCAGGTGTATTGGGTTTGCATGGCAAGGATTTTATAGTGGGGGGCTATTCTGAGCTTCTGTGAAAGGCTACAAAAAGCTTCCCCCATGCACAGCAGAGCCAAGGCCAGCTGGTTTGAGGATGGACCTACTGCTGGCCAAGGCTGAGCCCATCAGCAGCACTGGCAGCGTCACTGTGAGACATATTTAAAAACAGGGGAAAAACCCGCTCTGGGAACAGCAGCAATAGCAGATGGAGGAAGGAGTGAGAGTTTATGAGAGAAACAGCCCTGCACACACACCAAAGTCAGTGAAGAAGGAGGGAAAGGAGGTGCTCCAGGCACCAGTGCAGAGACTCCCCTGCAGACCATGGTGGGTCAGCTATCCCTCTTTAGCCCATGGAACACCATGGTGAAGCAGAGATCCATGTGCAGGACCCCTTGCTGGAGCACATGGATGCCTAAAGAAGGCTGTGACCTTGTGGGAAGCTGGCCCTGTAGCAGACTCCTGGCAGGACCTGTGGACAGTAAAACCCACTTGAGCAGGTTTGCAGGCAGGATTTGTGACCTTGTGGGGGACCCACCATGGAGCAGCCAGTTCCTGATGGATTGCACCCTGAGGAAGGGACCCATGCTGGAGCAGTTGGTGAGGAACTATAGCTCACGGGAAAGACTCACGTTGGAGAAATTAACTGAGGATTGTTTCCTGTGGAAGTGACCCTAAACTGGAGCAGGGGAAGGGTGTGAGGAGGAAGGAGTGACAGAGACAAGGTGTCCCTGAATTGACTGCAGCCCCATCCCCTGACTCCCTGCACTTTGGAGAGGAGGGTAGAGAATTTGGTAGTAAAGATGATATCAACTTGAGGGGAGTGTGTGGGGGGTGAAGGTGTTTCTGCAGAGAAGTCCAGCTTAAATTTGACACTTTATCTTATCTGGAAACATGAGACTCAGTAGTTGTGCTCCACCACGGGTAACAGCTGTAGCACACACAAGACAGAATCCCTCTGAGGTATAGGGTACAAATATCTGGGCTTGATTATCATGCATGTTCAGCCATGAGTGCACCTGATGGACCCTCTTTTCCTTTCCTCTCACTTAGAAAAATCATCTTGTATTTAATTCCCATTCATTATGCATGTGTAAGATCAAAATACCAGAAGTCAATACTCGTCAAGTGGTTAAGAGCTGGCAAACATCCGCTGAACACAACTGGAAACAGCTTCTAAAGGCAAGAATTCAGCAACCTTAACAATTAAAATTATCTGTGCTCTTCATTCTGCTTTTCAGTGTGTCCATCACACGCCTCTCCAAGCTTCAGCTGAGAAGAAAGGCATTAAACTACATGAATGTGAAAATGTTTTTGCTCATTCGAGTGTGACAACCTCTCGTTTAGCATTCAGTTGCTTAATGAAGTGTAAAGATGACTTTGGATCATCAGTAATTCCATTCTTATCCACATCCACGTCCATATCCTTATCTAATCTTTCAAAGCTAACCCATCCTACAACAAACTTGTAGGCCTGAGTAATGTTGCAACATGGAGAAAGTAAAACTTCCAGGTTGTCAGGAATCTGTACAGAATCCATTCTTCACTTAAGAAGGGCATTTTATTACTCCTGTTATCTCAAAGCACTCATCAGCAAGCAAACACCAGAGCAAAAGTTTTCTTCCCACCCATGAAGCTGTCATGCTATGCTTTCCCACAGATCATCAAATTAATTTGCATAATAATTTGAATAATAAGCTGCGTGTTAAATTTTGTAGGTAGAACAGTTGAAAAAACTATTTATTTGTTTATCTTGCTAAATTACAGTATTTTCCAGTCATCATCTTTGAGGAGGCTGCGTGTAGAGACACAGGATATTTTGCCAAATAGTGCTCCTGGAGGAATCACCAGCTGTTGGCAGCAGGTCTTCAGGGCTACTTAAAGAAGCCTGAATAGAGGCTACTACATTTACCAGGATGAGGTGTATGGATGTGCCACGTGAATATGATGCATTTACTTCTCTCTTGGACTGTGTACTTACAAATTAAAATAGATTCTTGTTTGGCATCAGTACTGAGCTGCATGGATTTGAGCAACCCCAATTGCATCCTGATGTGAGTCTACCTTGATAAGAGGAACTGAAAATTGGGGTCATGATGCAAGAACTCCTGTACAATACCTACCAGAAAAGCTTATCTCTAACCCAAAACTAGTGCTATTGTAACCCAGACAAGTTTTCTGTTTAGCTTAGGGCTAATTTGCTATGTCAGTGTACATAGACATAATACAGTGTTCGCTTGTTTTCTTATCTAGGCCAGACTACAAGCTACAGTGTGCACACTATTACAGAAAATCAAGGAAAATATGTATTGCTGTTTACAGGGAAGAGAAACTCCAGAATCCAGCAAAAAGCAGTATCAGTAAGAGGTATAGATTTGAAGTCACAGAAAGGTTAAATATGCTGTTTAACCTGTGCTACGTAAAACAGTTCAGTTTCTTTACTGTGCACTTTCAAATCAGTACTAAATAAAAGGAATATATGAAAATGGGAATAATAATAAAAGCTTATTGGTTGAGCAAGTGCAGGAAAATGTTCTTAAGAGAAAATTGGAGAAACTACAATAATTTGTTTAAACTCTACATGGTCTTAAATAAAGACTAAAATACCCACCAATTAATGTGTGAATCTATAGAGTGAAAAAGCCCAATGAAAGGTAAGAACTGTAGGTTAATAAAACATATCAGGTCAGACAAATGTGATACCCAAATCCACTGCAATAGCATGTGTGTTATATAAAAGTATTCTAGTGCATTATTGATTTCAGGAATGCTTATTGATTTCAGAAAAGCACTTGATATGATACTGAATTATAAAACTTCTAGCACTTGGTGCATGAGATATAAGGAAATATAAAGGGGTGAAAAAGAGATTGATCAGTGCAGAGGAACAAAGTGATGCATCACTGTTCCCTAAGTGCAGAGCTGCTATTGGAACAGGGGCTTTTCTCAACCCATTTTCCACTGCCAAGATCCGGAAGAGGAGGCAATCAGAAAATGCATTTGTGCTTCCCTAATATTGTTTGGTTGGTTTGATTTTGAGAGGAAAAAAAGCTGATGATTCATTACAAAGTGTGTAATTGGACTCAGATTTTTTTTTATTAACTTGTCTCTTGGCACACAGGTTCGTCTGGAAAGTGCAGCTCAGGAGATTTTTAACATTCAGGAAGCTCCACAATGACAAGCATGGCAGCTCTTTTTCCAGTTGTCACAGGAGCTGAACTTTTATGCTGTTTTATTTAAGAAGTCCAATGAAATTGGTGGATTCTCAAAGAAGAATATTTTGATGTTTCTATAAAAACTGTGGTGTTTCCTGGAAGCTTTAGTTCTCACCTCATGGGTTGCAGTGAAACCAAAAAAAACCCCAGTTTCAGGACAGTCCATATGGCAGAGCTGGGAAAGTCCTGGAAACCTGCTTATCCAATCTTTCAGCCTGCTAGACAGGGTGTCAAGTACCAGCAGAGATCGGAACAACTTCCTGTGAGATGATGGTGTTTTTCAAACAAAAAGGGCAGTTTGTTCTTGAAGATTTGAGTGCATGGAAAACAAATCTGTGCAAAATGAACAAAAAGTGCATTTCTACCTCCATGTGAAAATTTTCAGAGCCAAGACAACTCAACCCTACTCCCAGGGTTAAATAAATAAATGTATAAATAAATAATAGCAGATAAACAAATAGCAGATTTTATTCTATTTATCTGAGGATATGAGAACTTCTCCTGCTGCATGGTAAACTTCATGTAGCAATATCAAGTCCTTTTCAGCTTTTTCCTCACAAGACCCCTCCAGACTTCAATTCTGCAAACAAAAATGTGCTGAGATTATATCCTTCAAAGACAAAGGTATGTCAGGGCGTGGTTATGGCTATTCAATCTAAAATAAAGTTTTGAGTTTTCCCCTGGGAGACTCCCTAGCAAGAGAAGAGAAATAACTTCCTTCAGAGGCACTCTTCTCCAACTCATGCCAAACTAGTGCTGTCCTCCTCCTCAAAGTATGTTGTCAATCCCATTTTAAAGGATCTAGTAAAAAACTCAAAGTTGTATTTTGTATGTACCAGCGACTCCTCCTCAGCTGGTGTTCTTTCAAGCTGTTTCTGGGAAAGAAGATCAAATGTAAATCCTTGGTACAAGTATACTGACTGCTGGTTATATTCAGTTTTGTACATTTTAGATGCAAGTTAGGACCTTGCTGTGGTTTTTTTTGTGTGTTTGAATGGTAAGGGAAGTACCAAGATAGTCTTATGGGGAAAGGGTTGTTCTGGTGTGGTTCTGTACCACTCAGTCATGGCTGCCTCACTGGTTCCAATGGTTCCCTCATGGCAAAGGCAGGACAAAATACCATGGCTATAAGGATACTACTAAATTCTTTTTTTTTTTTTTGCATTGACTCTCAGTTATCTCAGCGGCAAGAATTTTCTCTTCTGCATGCCTTAACAATTTCAAAAGAAAATCATCTATTTGTTTTCCTTTGGACATGAAATGTTTTTGGCTATTAAAGAGTAATGTAGGTCTGTCCATTAATGTTGGACACACAGGTGGTGTCATCTGACAGAGAGCCAGCATCACCTCCATGATGGCACCAACATTACAGCAAATTCCAGAGGACAGCTCGGTAACTGGAGAAATTGTGGAGTGCATACTCTAAAAAAACCTAACACATCTGAACCAGGAATAATAAACAATTTGACAAGCCATGGTATTTTTGGTTGCAAAGAGAGTCAAGATTTTCTTCAACTTCCCAGCTCTAAGATTTGCTGAGTGCAATCTTTGATAGTCCCAGATGGTGCCTTTAGAAAGACTGCTGAACTGTGCTGGTCAACTAACTAGGGTGACGAACACTAAGTGCAGTGACCACCAGCTTTTGCTGGCAAAAGAGTTGGTAAAAACCCTTTATTTTCTTGGATAATAGACAAGAATGGCTGAAAATGTATACTATGGTAGCAACAAGATATAATAATACATGCACATTCCTAAATGCAGGAACTATCAATCTTCTGAACATTGTATGTAACAGTCCTTCCAAAGTTACCCATCTGAGTGCACAAACACTAGGAAGTAATAAGTTATTAAAAATAAAACCAGATCCTTTTTGAAGTTCAGGAAAGCTTCAGTAAGGAACCTTATCCGTTTCTCACTCCATGTGTTCCCAGTGTGGGTTTGATCTACTACTTGAATCTACCCTTGAAAGCATATAATGGCTGGTAGGAAAATACAGCAGGGTTATTGACAAATATTAGTACTATGAAGAGGAGGAATTTGTATGAAACATCACCCTATACTTGTTTTTCCTGTTCTGTGCTGATTTTTCTGTCATCTTGTAAGAGGTACTTTGAGACTATAATTTTCTGTGTAAATCTTCTCCAAATAACTGTTATTCGTTATTATTATTGTTCGTGTTTCAATTGTATTATCCCCATTTTCAATGAGTGCTTCTGAACTTTAAGAAACAGGGGTTATATTAACTTCAATATAGGGGTTTTTTTGGTAAAAAAAAAAAAAAATTACTATGAATTCCACAAAGTCAATGTGTCTAGAAAACACTAATAACCATGTTTTCTTGGTTCACAGTTTAGCATTCCTTTTCCCTTCCTCTAACATCCATACAAAGAAGTTCATTATGCTGAATCCCCTGCAGCTAGTTTATAGACCTACTACATATTCTGCAGTGAAATAAAACAAGCTTTGTTAAGGAGATTATGGCTCTGGTGTTCTAAAGGTCTGAAATTTTCACTGTGAATAAATGTTAACTGGCTGAAATACTACATTCAAAAGCTTTGATCCCTGAAAACAAGCACATGTAATATAAAGGTCCAGAAACAACAAGATCTGAAAATATAACAAAAATGCATCTTTTAAAATCTCCATACCAAGTTTGGCTACACATTTCTGTAGGAGTGAATTTCTTATTTTAAATAAGTGCTAAGAAAACTCAAACTTAGGGAGAACTTTATTTTCTGGTAACTTTTCTGTTTACTAGCCATAGAAGGGTTTCTTACTTATCCCTCTGGGTCCACTGAAACAACATACAAAGACAAGTCCCATACAAGGAGCAGCAAAGGCTCTTCCATGTACACTGTCATGTGGGAACACAGACCTTCCCTCCCATCATAGCTAAAACACAAAGCCAGGAGAGGCCAATTCCTAAGTACTGACACTGCATCCAGTGGTCAACAGTCAGTGCTTGAAGTTTCTGAGGGTGGGAAACACCAAAAAGCTTTTGTTTTTTGCTGTTTCAGGGAATTACTCTGCAGCAAAACCTGATACTACCACTTTTCCTTCTCATGGTTTCTGTAGTTTGCGAGTCAGAAGCATTGATTTTATACCAACTCCAACAAAGAAAACCAGGAGAACTTATTAAGGCAAGGTTGTTTACTCAGATTTAATTATCCATCTCCTTTGTCAGTGATGGCCCAACAAAAACTGATTCTATGATTTGTCTGGGGCTTCCTGGGAGCAAGCCAGGGGCAGTGGGGCTGGGTGCTGCTCTCTGGGCCAGGACACCACAAGTATCTTGTCCTCAGTGCAGAATTCTGGCAAGTGTCCATACCAAGACCCTAATTCCCTTACAAGTGTTGAGGTTTCCAGTTGCCTGTGTGCTCAACAGATTTTAACTGAACAAGGGACTAACTTGTTCTGGCTACTAAATGGCCATGTAAAAGTGTGTCATCTTTGACCCCTTTGTTAATTCTAGTTATTCCAGATTTGAATGTAACTGGAAAATATTAAAATACTACCCCCGGTAAAAGGGAGATGCTAAACACCTGAGAAATTCAGCAGTGTTAGGTGTTTTCAGTGTTAAAATTAAATCTTCTTAAGGGGCAACTAATTTCTTTCCTGCATATGTGTAGAGATTTTTTATCATATAAACAAAGATTCAGGAAGGCTCTCACAAAATGAGTTCAGGAAGCTTTTCTGCACCAGATATGTTCTGAAATACATAAAGAAGGCAGGTATGAGGTATGAGAAATCCAGCTGGTCCAAAAAGCAGAACTCAGCTTATCATTTAATCCTATTGATCCCAGTGACATTTTGTATTTTACATTGTTTATGCCACTAACCTCTCTTTATTTAGGCAGATTGTTCAAGAATTAGGTTTATGTGCATGCTTGCTGCTGTCTTGCATTGGTAAAACCACAGCCTTTTCCATGTGCACTTTATGTTGTCTCAAGTAAGTCTTGCAGCCTTCTTAAGCACAAGGCCATGAAAAGCTGCTGGGTGGGTCTGGGATTTGAGTGTGTCTAAAGTGTCTGTTTGAACAGTTTTTGGAGAATGTGATCTGTTGGTTACCTCATCAGTTTCTCCAGAGCTGAGAGAAGCTTTTAGGAGTCCGTTTGATGAGAAGAGCACAACTCTGTTTTGCATCGACTTTGTGCATGTCCTCATCGTGGTTTTAGTCTGTATCACCATAGACAAAAACAATTCTAATTCTTCACATGGGTTGGTTAATACAGGTTTAAGAAATTAAAAAAAAAAAAAAGATGCTGTGGTTTTATATTGCAAAAAATAATTTTGTGTTTAGAAAGACAACTCAATAGTTAACTGTTCTCTTGCTACTTTTGGAAGCTGAAATCACACAAGAATTACTTAAAAATGTGAAAGATACATAAAATCAAGTGGCTTAAATGCTGGTAATGAATCATCCTTTGAAGTTTCTAATTTCATTTTAATTTGTGAAAGGTTGTTCTGTCTTTAACCAAAAAAAGATATTGTTTTCTGCCAGATAATTCTGCAACTCATTTCAGAGTTATGCTCTAAATGAATCACAATCAAATCCTGATGAATATATAAGAAAAGTTTTAAAACACTTTTCTTCATCTGCCAAAAACCTTCAGAATTACAGTAGATGTTTCATTTTGTCAGTCCTGATTACATGACATGCCTCTTCAAGCCCGTCATTCCTACAACCTGCAATTGAAGTGATTTTAAAACGCTTTTCAGTTATTTTGTACATTAGGTCAGGATTTCTCTGTCTCAAATTCTGTAAAGGCCAATCATGACAGAAAGGATGGCAAGAGACTTCCAGTAACTGAAGAGTACTGGTTTCTTTTGCAAGTCAGTTATAAAATTAGAGTAATATTACCTTGTACCTGCTGAAGTTTACTTTGAATTAACTGGAAAAAAAATAAGGAATTGGTGACCAGTTATTTGTCTTGAATGTACCTAAACCACATCATAGCAAAAACCAGGCAGTGACTGCACGCAGTGATACATTTTGATTCTCCAATACCTGTCTTCACTTTTGATTCTAGTCATCAAAATGAATTTTAATTGTATTCAGATTCTTTCTCAGATAAAAATGGGACTTTTCCAGGAAATTTCTAGTATTATCGCACGTGGTGACCTTTGTTCTGCCAGCCTCACACCTGCTGTACAACCTGCAGGGTACCTGAGGGCTGAATTTTGGGTGGAAGCCAGCTGGGCAGGCACCACCTTATGGACCAGCTGAGACATATTAAGTGGTCCATATGAAAGCTGAACAGAGGGAGTAGCCAGGTGGGGTTGGGCTCTTCTCCCAGGTAACCAGTGACAGGACATGAGGACATAGCCTTAAACTGTCTGGGGAGGGTTGGGTTGGACATCAGGAGGAATTTCTTCACAGAAGGGGTGATTAAATAATGGAATGGATAGCCAAGCTGTTGCAAAAATGTGGAATATGTAAAATTTGCTCAAGAAAGGACGTTCTTTGATGTTTGATCTTTGTATATTTTCAAGTTTAATCAACAAGAGGGAGATTTAATCTGTGAAACAGATAGCAGCTAGCAAGCAAGCTCTAAGTGATGTCCAGGTGTCAGAAAAACAAACAACTTGCTGGTAGAATTGCCTTGTTAGGGTTTAGGGCTTGACATGCAATGATGATCTCAGATGTAGAGAGACGTTAACAATGTTTGGGGAGAAGGATGTTCCACTGTTAGTGGACACAAAGAATGCAGAATTTATGAGCCACAAGGACATCTGGCAGAACTGCCAAGACAAAGAAGAAACTAATAAAGCCAACTCGGCAATTGTGCTGGAATCAGCTCCAGCTGGGTAAGAGCTAATTCTGGCAGGGGGAGATTGAAGGCACTGACTCACTGACCACCGGCGCAGGAAACCACGGTACCACTGAGACACCGAGCGTGGGGGCTAATCAGCATGACAGGCGAGAGAATCATTAACCAATACAAGATAAGAATACCGATTAATAAGAGTGCTATGTAACTTGCAGCCAATGACCACCAATTCTTTTCTTTGCTAGACTCTGCAATCAGTAAAAAGTTTTGATAGTTGGTGCACCAGATTCATGGAATTCATGTGCAACCCTGAAATAAAATAATTAATGCCTCCCTCGAGCGTATTATTATTGGCTTGTCACGCAGCAGGTCATGAATCCGATTTTTGTGGACAACACAGGGAGGTGGTGGAGCCACTGTCCTTGGAGGTGTTCAAGGAAAGGCTGGACGCGGCACTCAGCGCCACGGTGCAGTCGACACGGTGGTGTTCGGTCGTAGGCCAGACTCGATGACTCCAGAAGTCTTTTCCAACCTAGCTGAGGCAGTCATTGCGGCTCCACGGCCCCCTCACACACTCCGCACTCCCCACACGACCCCGCTCCCCTCACTCGCGCCCCGCCCCGTGCCCCGCGCGCCGACGTGCGCATGCGCAGAGCGGGCGGCGCGCTCGCCCCTCCCGCCGGGCCGGGCCGGGCCGCGGAGCGCGACGGGCGGCGCGGAGCGGCCGCGCCCGGGCAGGAGCCGCCGCTGGCGGGAGCGCAGCGGAGCCGGGCGGGCCGCGCCATGCGGCTGTGCGGGGCGCTGCTCAAGAGCCCCATCCCCAAGCAGATCGAGTACTACTCGCGCTTCTCCCCCTCGCCCCTCTCCATCAAGCAGTTCCTCGACTTCGGTGAGTGCCGGGGCCGCGGGGTGAGGGCGTGTGGGGGTCGCCGCGGTTCTCCCGGGGAGCGGCGGCGGCCGGCGCGCAGGCCCCGCTCCTCGGCCGCGGCTCCTCGGGCCGCATCGGGAGCGCGGCCCGGCCCGGCAGCCCCGCAGGCCCCGGGCCCCGCGCTGACACCCG
Source organism: Eopsaltria australis (assembly GCA_034509425.1). Lineage (NCBI taxonomy): Eukaryota > Metazoa > Chordata > Aves > Passeriformes > Petroicidae > Eopsaltria > Eopsaltria australis. Next base: position 56,233 of record JAVTVJ010000435.1, read on the forward strand.
GGCGGGCGCGGTGTCGGAGCCGGTGGCCGGCAAACAGCCGCTGCTCGCCTCGCCGAGCGGCCGGGAGAGGCGGGCTCGCCCCTCCTCCCTGCCTTATCCCCTGACAGGGCTACCAGGGGGATGGGAGTCAAAACAGGGGGTCCTGACATGACGTTTTGTGAGCTTTGAAGGAGAGTGTAAATTCATGGTCCTCAGCGTGAAAATTTAAATCTGCTGTTCAGAGATCGGCTTACTTAAGGCTCGGGCATAAACTCTTAACCACGCTCGTACAGGAGACTTGTTTGCACAAAATTCAGAAACGCTTCAGGTAATGTCGCTGATGATAAATAACATTTTTCGTTTTTAGAGGCCCTGGAATGAAATCCAGGAGTGGCTTGTGTTGCTGTTAAAAACATGCTTCCATCTAGATAACGATAAACCCGTATCTGTATCGGAGGTTATTTGACTCCTGCTCTCTGACAGTTGTTGAGATTTTATTATCGCATAAATATTGCTGGTGGAGTAAATGTAAAGGCCGTGTGTAACACCGTTAAGCTTAACAGAGTGTGCCTTCATTCTACTCTTATGGTAAAGGTACAAAAGGACAAAAATGAGCTAGTGTTCAGCCAGAAAGTGATTAAAAGTGGATACAATTGCACAATTATGGCAATGGTATTAGTGAAAGAATGCTGTAAGTACAGAAAGCCAGTAATGGGCTTGATAAATCCTCTCAGTGAAACAGGGTTTTGTACCATTAAAAAAACCCCCAAACCCCTTGTCTCCACTAAAAGGAGAACCTGACTAGAAGCTGTGCCTCTGGTCTCCACTCACCTGTTTGTTGCCTCTTCCCTACCCCTTCCTGTGGTGCTGGGCTTCTTCTCTAGCATAGGTGCTTCTTATGCTGTGTCTTTCTGTACTAGCAAGAGCAAGGGCCTAAAACATAGAATATCTTTATTTTAGCCCTGGCACTTAACAAATTGTGTCATCATTGCCTGTTTGAAAGTTGAGTTTGTAAATTGTTGCTGGGGAAGTGTTGGTGTTTGTGAGCCTTTTCAGTTGTGACTAAGGAGGTGTAAGGATTTCACGGTTTGCTTTAATGCCTTGAATGTTCTGACAAAACTTTGCCTTTTGGTAAGGATTTCTACCGTTCTGTGTTGCCCTGCATTTGGACATCTCTTCTGTGGCAGCCTTTTCATAAGGCTGTGTTTGTTTTAACATTGTAGTGTCTGTGTTACTTTATGGTTAGAAAAGTGTCTTGTGATTCTCCAGGAAGAAGTAGTTTTATTTTTACGATTTTAAGCCTGGCTTGTGTTACTGGAAATGGACAGAGTGAGAACAGGACGTTACAGCCTGGCCAGCCTTATTCTTTAGACGTGCTCCAGTTGTCACTGGATGTGTCACTGGAATCCTGTGTGTGTGTGGCTATGTATTTAAGGGTCTTCATGTCTTAAGACTGACGGGAAGCTATCTAGTCATTGACATTTAAGACCTCTGAAGAAAAGAATGCCAATGGTTTAGTCTTGGAAGGTCACCAGGAGTTTCTAAAATTAGTAGTTTTATGTTGTATCAACCTTATTAAACGTATCACCTTGATCTTAATAAGTTTTATGGGCCACTTAACATCTCCACTTACTTACTCTTTAGTGCATGTATTTACTTGGGAAAACTCAAGTAGGAAAATTACAGCAGTTTAAGCAAATAGATTAAACCCAATGTGGTTACTTAGCTTATGTGATCCTAAATGTTTACAGCTTTGGGCAATTTCAAGTTCAGCTGGAGTCTTTAGAGGCCTAGAAGAAAAATTGGCATAAAAATTTAAGTGATAGTGCAAAAGTTTTCCCACTTGAGGTGTAGAAGGCCTGGACAAATCCGCACCATGTCAGGGAACTGTGGTACTTACATCTGAATTAGCCAAAAAAGAATTTGCTCATTATTACAGGACACAAGTATTCAAGAGAGCAAATATGCCAAACATAAGGAACACAATACTCAAGGTGCAGTTCAGTTGTGTTTATTCATTTGTAGGAGTGTTTGACGGGAAGAAGACCTTGTTTTGTGGTCAGCTTATAGATGTTACTTAGTGTCTCACTTCAAAAGAAACAGTCTTTTTATTTGAGCTACATGAATGTAGTGCTTGTTTTACAAAAACATGGTTCAGTTTTGGAAAAATGTTGAAGAAGAGTAAGCCCAAAGGAAATGTGTGAATAACCCTCTCATGGTAATCTGATTTTGTTGTCTGATCTACATTTCTCGTATGGAATTTGCACTTATTGTGATTCGGATTTATGTGAAGAAAGTTTTTCAATGTAATTTCTGACAATAATGAAACTACAGTGTGTTCCTTATATCTTTTTTTTTCTTTTTTTAATTACTTCTGTTGGTTTGGACTAAGTTGACTTAAGAATTTGTAAAATTCTGGTGAGCCAGGGAAGAGAAACTTTGTATTTCTTGTGAGCTGAAGAGTCTCTTCAAAGATCGTATATTGAAGTACAGCTTGGGCTTTATTTGTTTACTGACTAGCAGTGTGGGTTGTATGGAACACAGTTGTGTGCATAGTGAGGCTGTAGAGTCTCTGTTCCTTTCTAGTGATATAAATTAATGACACTTATTTTAAACCTTCTTCTGCTTAATTCAGCTATTTAAACCACTATAAGAGACAGTTTATTTGAAGTAGCTTGCTAGTACTAAAACCCTGTGAAGCAACCCAGGAGGCAGTAGTTAAAGCAGTGACACTTGGTTTGTGTAGCTGAGTGCTGTTTGTGTCCATGTTCTGTTGAGCTTGCAGCTGTCTTTGTAGCTGCCGCGAGTGTGTCAGAGGTTGCTGTGCCATGGGCTTGGGACCTCAGTGTCAGAAAGTCTGAGCGCTCACACTGTGCGGCGTTTTTCCCTTTTTTCTATGTGTGCACTTTCTGTTTGCACACTCCTGAATTCTGTTCAGGCAGCTTCTTCTGTTACGACGTGCATTTCCCAAGGTTCTTGTGCAATCTCTTCCCTTTGCAAAAGAATGACCTTCTGTAAGTGTGTTTCAATGTAAACAAATTCTGACCTTGTTTAATGCTAGCATGTCACTCCAGGTTTATCCAGGCCTCCATAACTATTCTGCTCTGTAAAAAAATACATAATCTACCAACTGGATTCAGCTATGTACTTTTAAACTTGGGTAGTTCCTCTGGAAGTTGTTTTGGTAGATTTTCAACTGCAGGCATACCTTAATGACCCAGACTAAATTAATTACTAAAATATATTTTCTGAAGTGAACTTGTAAGTAGAGATGTCATCTAACATTGAGGTCTATGTATCTTTATACATTTTGGGGGCTAGACTGTTTGAGAAAAGAAATGCCCTTTCTGGAGATTAATTTTGATGGAGCATCTCAGTTTAGACTTGCTTCAACATCTAAGGTGGGCCTTAGAGAGTGAGAGGTTAATCCAAAATACCCAATACTCAATCAGCAACCACACACATGGGTAACCAGTTGGTCAGTCCCTTGCCTGGGGAAGTAATAACCTGTCTGTTTGAGGAAAGTCGAGTCGCTTTTCTGGGAGTGTCCTGGCATTTAAAAAAGACACTAAGAGAGGTGAGCTCGGTGCCTGCACTGCAGCCTGTCCTTGGCGTGAGCCAGCCCTGGAGAGCTGCACTAGTGCTGAACCCTGCCCCAGCTGGCAAGCTCCACTCAGCTGCTTGCTCATGTCGGGCTACCTCGGTTGTCAATAAAGTTACTGACACATGTTTTGTCAAATGAATGGTTGTACTGCAAAGGTTACATATAATTAAGCACAAATGAAGACACGAGTGAAATATAAATGCTGTAATCCTTTGATCATGCATGAAAAAGTCATTTGAAGCTGTGCTAGTGCTGTGTTGGGAGCATGTGCCAGGATACTGTGCTCGTGTAATCCTTTCATTGCTGCTGCTCAGCTGACCAAGTGTCTGAGACCTGAGTCTGAGGTGTGTTTTGTCAGAAACATGAACCATCTGCTTTTGGGGCTTGTTTACTAATGATGCTGTCCTGGCCAGTTCTACCTAGCTATATTGTAGCCCTTTTTGTTTCATGTTTCAAATGAAATACTTTGAATGAATTTTGTACCTATGGGGTTAAACTTGGTTTTTTGTTAGCTCTTTGAACATATATTAGTGTTCACCTCAAAGCTACTAATGAGTTTGGATAAAAAAAGCTGTGCTTGTACTTAAGACAGAAGATAGTGAATCACAGTGAATTGTCGTTGTGGAATGTGACTTAGGAGGTCCTGATTTTGTAGGTTATAATCAAAATATTTGTGGCGACTGCTGCAGTTAGTGGCATTGAAAAATATCACAAAGGTTGTAATTTAGTAATTTTACTGTACTGGGAACAGCTGAGCATGCAGCAGATAACCACAATGAGTGCATGGAACTGTTGTGCCCTGGGGCATATCTGGAGGAAAACATGATCAATAGATGCTTCCAATTTTTAAAATACAATTTTTGATATTAAGTTGTTTAGTTTATGTGGTACCTATTAAACTTACCTGTCTTGGGGAAATATGTGGCCCTCTTCCAAAATGATATAAAGAGCAAACCAGGAATTGGCATTGCTGTTGGTTGCTGCCAATTGTACGAGCAGTATTAGACTGGGGTTTTGCAAGGATGTTTATGCTTCATGTTGCCTTCTTGGTAGAGGCATGGATCTTAGCTGAAAACCTGCCACTGGAGAGGTAGCTGGCAGATAAAATTTGACCAACAACATGTTGGGGGTAGGAAAGTGGAGATCAAAACCTGCCTTATGTCTCCAAATATAATTATTAATCTTCTTATGAAAGATGGCTATTGGAAGATTTTTCTATATGAAAACATATTGGAAGATTTTTATTGGTTTGTTTTTTTTTTAATAGAACATTAGTGGAGAGACTGTGCATCTATAGTACTTGCAAAGTTCAGGGCTAAAAGATACTAAAAAATTACCTGCTATTTATTGTTAGCAGCTGTGCTTTTTCTGCTGCTCTCTGTGCATTGTCCTTAAAACCTTAGACTTGATTTAAATGCATCTTTGAGACAAAAATGTCCTCTTAGCATGAATGTTAACCATTGGTGTGCTGACCCCTGAGTGGGATCAGGAAGATGAATGCTAGTCAGTCTTTTATTTTCATCTGACTGACTTCAGCTTCCACCCAGCAGTTTCATTGGAACTGTTGTTGGTGGGTTGGGATCCTTTGATGCCTGGAATATTTTTACGATGTGGTATGTGTACATTGTGATGGAGTATCTTTCTTGATTTTATAAAGATAAATACATTAAATGAACTATTTGCAGCCTTATGAAAATACCATGGAATTAACTTTTGTGGCTTTTCCAGAATGTTCAGTATTGTTCTTCAAATACGTCTTTTAGAGCTTTAAATAGAATCCCTTTAGGAGTTTTGTGGAACACTGGAATAAAATTGTTTTACTGCTGTTTAGTTTTTACCTTGAAAGGCTACCAGTGACAACTGGATGTGCAAGCTGGATTGTCTGCTTTTGTTCTTGAATTCTTTTGCAGTTACCACTTTTCCATGTTCATGGAAAAGTTACCATGTTTTCCATGTTCAGCCCTTCATTCCCTAGATGTGGGGATGGATAAAGTTTGCATTTCAGAACATTAAAAAGGGTTTTCTTTGAATGAGCTGTAGCACAGCAAGTAAGCTGGAAGCCTTTTTGATGCAACTGTTATTTATAACCTGTTCCTATTTACAACTGCCAGTTGCTGGCAGGCAGTGATGTTCCAATACTATATATAATATTGGAGGGTTTTATAAGGCCTAGTATTGATTGTTTTGAAGGTCTGGAAGAGTCATTGTGGTTAGGTAACTTTGTTCAGCAGTCACTATTGAACTGTGATATGATAGAGATATTTGTGTGTGGGAGTGCTGTGTAATACTAGATTGTGATGCATTTCATTTACAGAATTATCTGTATCAGTCACTTTTACAGGCTGTTTATTCAATAAAGGGATAGTTAATTTCTGTGAGTAATTGAGACTTTATATATTCTGAATCCAGTATTTTAGCTTAGTTATAGTACAAATTCCATAAATTGCTGTAAATGATCAAACTGGATCACCAAGGAAAATTTTTTTTCTTCCTCATAAAGCCTAAACATTGAAAATTCTGCCTTCAGTAGGTGATTTGGCTGGCCACTCTTGTCTGTAAGCACAGGCTAGTAGTCTAGCATGCTTAAGCTGATGGAATTGCTTGAATTTTGTTTCCCAAAACAGCAGAAAATTTCTCAGTCTGTGTTCTGTTTGTCTATGGACTGAAGAGAGGAGCTGTGCAGTCTCTGCCTTGGGATGCTGGGAAGGGGAGGATCTTTCCCTGCACATGGACACGTTTGCACACTTGAGCTTTTTTTGTATTCCCTGAAGCTGGTATGGCGTGTAAACACCCAGCTGAATGTCTTGGGTGAAAGAGAAGAGGGCAAGAGCTCCTCATCTGCATGAAGCAGTAGACAATGCCAGTGGGTTTATTTCTTTTTAGCAAGTAGCAGAAGCAATGACGAGTGCTGCTTGACAGAAATGGTGGGCTTGGGAAGCTTCTTTCTGGAGGGACGAAAAGATAGGATTTGTAGCTCTTGAAGATCTTAGAATGTTTGGGACATGTTTTTCTTCTAGCAACTGGTAGATATTGTTGAAATGCCTTCTTTAGAGTAGATTTAAACTAATGAGGAGGTGCTTGAAAATCTGAAATTAAATTTTGATTAGAATAAACATGAATTTGATGGCATTCCTTCTCTGGAATGGAAGAACTGACAGCCAATGATTTAAAAATAGCATAACTTCTACAAGCCAAGAAAACCGGCTGATAGGGTCTCTCCTAAGACATAAGGAGGAGTATAAGATGATCTATCAGTTTGAGAAAGGGCAATTGTGATGCAGACAAAAGATAAGAGAGCAGTAGAGCAGCGTTACGATTTCCAGAAATACTGTTGTTCAAAAAACATATGAAAGCTGGAAGCAAGGACATCTGTCTTGGGTTGCAGTACAAATAACAGCCGAGGTGAAAAGTCATGGGATAGAAAAGCAGATAAAGAGATGTTGAAATAATTTATAGTAGTTGGGGAGAATGCTGAAGTGAAACATTTACTTGATGAAAGTAAGTACATAATGATAAAGACTGAATTCGTCTTTGCTTTGGTCTTTAGAAGAAGATGAATTGTATCCAGAAACATAAAGGAAATCACAACTCTCCCCTGATCCAAATTTTTGATAAGCTGAAATATGTCTATATCCTCTTGGCTTAGTGGGTTTCAGTAGAAGTAAATCAGTTCTGTGTGTTGTGAGTAGCTGAATACTTCCTTCTGCAAATGTGTGTGGTGTGGTGCAGCACAGCTGGTGCTTATGGGCCATGGAAATAACGAATGGTAGTGGCCTCAGGGTTGTGGAAGTGGGAAAACACGCTTCTTGTCCTTCAGAGAAAAGGAAGAGGAGGACATTAGAGTTCAATCAGGTTGACTGAAGTAGCTGAAAAAGTGATGGAGCTAATAATGAAGTAATACATAGATAAGCACCAAGAGATTATAAGGTAGTAAAGAGACAATAGGTTGTGTTTGCCTGGTGTACTTTCCAAGTTAATTGGATGTTTGCTAAAGCAATAGCAGCAGATGCTGTACCTGGCTTTTAATGAAATTTTGGCACAGCCCCATGTGACATTCTTAATTAAAAACAAACAAACAAAACCCCCTCCCCTCAATGTAAAAAATAATGGAATAACTTCAGAGTGAGGTTGTTATATCTTAGATGTTCAGTGTTATGGTGGGTTGACCCCATTCAGCAGCTGAGCACCCACCCAGGTGCTTGCTCCCCTCCTCTCACCCCCACTGGCATGGGGAGAGAATAGGGAGGGCAAAAATGAGAAAACTTATGGGTCGAGAACAAGACAGTTTAAGAAGTAAAGCAAAGAGGAAGAGAAACAAGTGATGCACAGGCAATCACTCACTACCCCCAGAAGCAGAGCTATGCCCAGCCAGTCACTCTGTGCTAGACGTGTTGAGTAACAGTTTCTTATTGCTGGGCATGGCATCATGTCACGTAGAACATCCCTTTGTCCAGCTCACATCCGCTCTCCTGGCTCTGTCCCCATCCTGCCTGTTACCCACCCCCAACGCTATTTGCTGGGATAGGGACTGAGTGCAGGAGAAAGAGGGAAACCCTTCATGCAGTGCAGGTGCTGTTCAGGCATAGCCCAAGCACGGCTGTGTCACCAATGCTTCGAGTTTCAGCTCCGAGGCACAGCCCCTTCTGGGCAGTGGGAGGAAAATTGGCTTCAGCAGCCAGCTCGCACAAGTGCTGTTGAAGAACAGTTCACAAATACTCTACGTTGCCCTAGCAGTCAGTGATCTTCACAGGGCTGTGTTGTGAGCAGTGAATGGTATGTCTCCAATCCCCCAGAACTCAAATCAGCATAATCCATCATAAAATTAGGCATAGATTTAGGAATTGTTTTATCTAATTCCACAGTTACTATATTGGAACAGCTTTTCTTGTTGCCAGTTATGCTTAATGTAATGGCCTTTTTTGAAAGCCACCTTTTTCTCAAAACAGCTGAAATATTTTACAGGCTGCTACTTATCCTTTTAAAAATGTTTGGGTTTTTGTGTTTTTCTGGAGTCAGTTAAATGTAATTTTTCTTTTTGGAAATGTTAGGTTGAAAGGATGAATTAGAGCACTGAACTGTCATTCTTGAGGTATAGTTCTCCTTTTTCTGATGCTTTGTGTGTTATGAGAGGCCATTTTATTGGCTCTTGTTTCCTTTAAACCTTTTTATGTTAATGTGACATTCTCTGACATTTTTTTTTGTTCTGTTTAAATTATTTGCTGTTAGTTTGTACTCAATATAAAAAAAGTGACACGGTATTATAAATACTTTCACTGACTTAATTCATTAAAATAGTAGGCCTGGGCAAATTATAATTGGTGTTTTTCAGAATTAGGTTTAAGACTGTGAATAGAGAGAGAGAGGCAACATTTTTTTTTGCTAGAAATAATTTACATTTTGACTGCTACTTGTTTATTTTAGTCCTTGTTTAAGCTTTTCTGAAAGATTTTTATAAATGGCAAAAATGCCTTCAAACTGATAACTAGCAATGACACAGAGGAATCCTCTAATCTTTTTTGTAATGTGGTTTGTTAATTATCAGAAGTGTTTTGAAACAGGATGTTTAACAGTAATACATTTCACCTCAGACTGAAGGGAAAATGGAGCATGTGGCATTGGCAGTATTTTTATGTAATTGGTTTTAACTGTGCGAATCTTTGCTCATAAACACTAATTTTACTTATGCTGGGGATTTGGAATAGCTTTTTCTTTGGCAGGTTGTCAGGAACTAAAGGATAAAGTAGGGATTTGTGTTTTTCTGGAATGGTTAGAGAGAATTATGGAAGTTTTTCATAAAGGTTAGGAAGGAAGTTGTCAAAGCTGTCAGAGCTTAGGGAGAGTGTTAAAAATTTGGAACATGTAATTATAATCTTCAATGTGAAATAGATTTTTACCTCTTATGGGAGGAGAAGGTGATTATAAGACCCAAGAAGCAAAACTGAGTTTTTTCTGGTCAGTTTATTGTAACAGAAGCTGATCAGAGCAACAAAAGAAGAATAAGATTTCTTTGGCTTGATTCTTTAAGCCTCATCTACATCTAAAAAAGAAGCTTTAAATTTGTTTTAAAATGTTGAGTCTCAGCAGAGCAAAACACAAGATTTGTCTCATCCAGGGTCTCCTGTTTGAAAGCCCCCGAGTCCCTTGGCAGTGGGGGCCAGGGCTGCTGTGCACCTCTGTCCTGCCCTGACTGGCTGCTCCCTGCTTGGGTCTCAGGGGTGCTCCTGGGAGAGGAGCTGAGAGAGTCTGCAGAGCCACGTGGTTTTGGTTTTGTTTGTTGTAGGAGCCCCTTGTGCCTGGCTAAGGAAGGAGTCTGGGTTGCACAGACAGTTCTAAGACCAAGAACCTGGTCAAGGCCATGATTTTTCCTGACAACATTTTGGCTCTTTGCCTGTCATTTTCTGTGGGGAGTGCCTGTGATAATGGCGAGACAAAGCTTTCCTGCTAAAATGATTCACCTTTCAGCCTACTCCCAAATTGCTCAAAGGAAAGACAACCTCGGGTCTGTGTGTCTCAAAATAGTACAGCCTGTGGGTAATTGGTGGAGTGCCTCTGCATTAAACTTCATAGATACTTTCGATTACTGTGTTGTCTCTTGTTAAAATACTCAAAAAGTTACTTTGTTAGAAATGAGTGGTAAGCAGCTCCACATTACGTTTTGATCAGGGAAGCCTATTTTTAAAATTCACACTTTTATTTTAGTTTGGGTGATTCTGTTTAACAGTACACAGTGCTGGTCTACAGCTTTGACAAGTGGTTAATCCATTCCTCTTGAGAGGGACAGATGTGTCTTCACTTGGGTCTTTTCTGTGACAGGAAGGCTGTGGCTTTAAGAGTTAAAATTAATGATTGCAGTGTATTGTGCATCTGTTAATTCCTCCTGTTGATCTGTTCCAGATCAGCAGTAAGCTAAGCTGCTTTCCAGCACAGTTGGTTTCATACAGAGCACCATTTACTTGAAACAGGCTTACTGGAGTTCACACGTTATATATTGTTGTTATTATTATTATTAATTAAACTAGTATATACCTAATATGACAGTAAATGTAATGATTACCTCCATGTTGAGCTGTCCTGCTGTGCTAAGGACAGGTAGATGACATTTTTTCTTTACCTGTGTTTATATGAAAACAAGAACTGACTTTTTCTTGATGCCAGTGGTATTCCTTAACATGGCCATAGTAATTCATACACGTAAGACATAAACCAGCTCACTCTCAGGGGTTTTGGAAATAAGTGGAGATCAGTAATTTTTTCTGTATACAAATTCAAGAGTAGTCGTATTTATTTTTCAGCTTCCTAAGTTGAAAAGTCTAGACCTTGATTATGAACGGGATTTGGTCTGGTCATTCAGACAACAGAATATAGGCTAATGTATTCTCCTGAGTGAATGCTGTGCTGAAATTTTCCTTTGGAGCAGAAAGTGAGCATTGCCAGAAAGTTGCCCTACCAGTCAAAGAGTTCTTGAATGTGTTGTTATATGAATTGCATAAATTGGAAATGGTTTATTAAGCTCAACTGTTTCAGTACTTCAGCCCTTCTTTTATCCATATGTGTGACGTGACTGTTGGAAAGTTTAACTGGAAAGCTGAGCAACATGTGAGCTTCTTAGTTTAGATTGCACTTAGTGAAGTGGCACAGAGTGCAAATCAATGGCCATACAGTGGTAATAACTGAGTTCTCATCTGTGGACATAAAACATGTAGATTAAGAAGACTCAAGCACCCCTGTTGGTGTGTGTTCCCTTAGGCTGAAAAGGCCCAACTAGTCTTGGGAATTGTGCTGAAGAAGAAAAACGAGTATTTGGGCAAGATTGCTTGCAGACTTCAGTTCCTCTGGCTTTAGGCTGGTTTTCTGGCAGTAGTTGTTCGACAAAACTTTATTGACTTCATAAAAGTGATACATTTATTATAGTTCAGTAAGATCTAAAAAATATTATTTGTTTTTAATTATTCAAGTTTCATTTTTTGGAACTTTGTAATTTCTCTGGTTTCCTTACTGACATAGAACCAATCTCTTAATGTGCCAGTCATATGTACCAAGTGAAAGCATGCCCTTAAACAGGACACCTGCATGAAACAATTGCAAGGGTCGGTGGAAGTAGCCTTAGAGAGCAGTAATGGAACTTGGGCCGAAGCTCAGCCCTGAGGTGTCTGAAAAAAGGCTGAATACCTGAGGTAGCGTGGTTTGGAACCATAAATTTCAGATCCTCCATCTGCAGGCTACCTGTGTGGGAACAGCTGTGCAGGCTGTGGTTACTTTTCTGTAGCACAGTGTGGTAGGTCCAGTTTCAAAATACAGATTTCTTAAATGGAGTCTGTGGTAGGGAGTGAGGGGCAGCAAGAGTCAACATCTTCTGTTACATTCTACGTGTTCTTTTTCCACTTGCTTCGGCATCTTCATTGGGTTTTACAAAGCCCTTTCTGCTACCAAGCAAACAAAGCCTGTATACTTTTGTGGCATTGGTATTTTTAGTACTTGGTGAGATAAATATCTAGAGAGTATGCTGAACATATAATCATTTCCACTGGGGAATAGGAATGATTTTGGACTTGGACTTGTTTTGCTGGGTTTTGCTTTGTAGCCACATTTATTGGGACTGTGCAAGCATAGCTTGTTTGTCTTTTAATAAATATCCCATGCTCCTGAAATGGTGTGTAATTACTGGAATTCAACTATTCTTTTTAAGTTCTGTTTTCCTACCTTCAGTAGCAAGTTATTAGTTTTAGCTTTTGCTCAGTCTGCTCTGATGCATTGATCTTTTTGCATATTCTTTTGAAGATTCCTTCATCTTTCTGCTTCACTTTGTTTTGTTTGCCTATACAGCAGCTATGAAACATTCTGGAAGCTAAAGAGAAAAGAGTAGATATTATTGATCACTCCTACTTTTCTGTCTTTTTTCATTTATTTTGCCCTAAAAGTAGCAGTGATACTTTCTGATCTTGTTTTTATGGATTCTGGATGAAGTCCCTTGTCTCTGGTATACAACAGGTGGGACTTTGCTTTTGAGTCTTAAAGTAGTCCAGTATCTGTCTCTGGTGTGTTCAGTACATAGTTAATGGAGAGAACTGGACCTCTGCCTGCAGTGCAAAGACTGAAAAGAGCACTTTGTTTCTTCTTTTCCTGCCTCCTCTGACAGATGAGTGTTAATATTCAGAAACTGTTGATGGTTTTATGATACGACCTTGGCAGTCCAGTGCCAACTTGGGATGTGGCAACTATATTAGGTTTTTGAACTAGGTGACTCAGATCATCATGGTGAAGGACAATTGCTGGAGTCTGTTTTCAAACGGGTATTCATGAATGTGGGAATCTGGCAGCTGAACTGAGAGTGTTGGAACCAGAGTTCATGGTCTCATGCTGCATTTCTGCCCTCTTCTGCAGCAAAATGGAGGTTTGTGTAGAGCCTTCTGTATGGAACTAATCCTTTTGTAATGTGAATCTTGGACAGTACAGTATTGATCTGTCAGTTTGTAGAATTTGCCAGAATTGGATCAGGGCCTGCTGCATGTGTGTGAAAAGCCTCTGCATTGTTTGTGCCTCTTGTTGCAGGACCCAGAACAAAAGTTTTGTCTAAGTGCAGCTTAGCAAGAGTTGTCTGGTTTGTTTTCCATTTCTTAGAACTGTGGAGTAAAAGTGAGAAACAGAAGAGATGAGTAAATGTTAGAGAAGAGTTGAATCCAGAGAGGAGAAAAGAGTACTAGAGAAAACTGAGAATAGAACTCTGTTTCCTGAGTTTCCTTTGAATGGAAGGTCCACCAGTGTATTTACACACCAAACGTTGATGTGTAACACTGAAACATTCCACTTTTAATCTTTTCCCTTCTGATGGCATTACGTTTAGAAGTTTTAATGCATTCAAGTCTGCTTTTGTGACCTGTGCTACATCAAAGGTTCTGGGTCATGTTTTATTAATATGTTTTTCTTAAATTTTTTCTCCCTCTCATACCTGTCTAGTTGAGTAATTGGCATGCGATGAATTTTTGGTGGAAGCATGTAACACTTTTTCATATCTGGAAAAATTGACTTAATATTAAATGTCATCTTCTGCGTGAACTTTTTTAAAAATTTTAATTTGTAAGTTTACTTATATTTTCAACTTAAACTTGTGCAATGGCAGTCACATCATTCTTCAGCTGTATCATATTTCACTGCATAAAGCAAATCCACCAACATTCACTCTTGTGAGCAGTGACCATTCCAAATGCAGCAGTCTTTGTACAGGTACCATTCCCACGGTATTTTTACAAACCCTGTGTCTGTCATGTGTAAGGCTGTTACACTGATGGTTGTCCATAGAATATTCTTCACTGACCTTAGTTTGATGTGAAGTCCAGGAGATTGCTGCTTAGATCTGTTTGACTGATGTATTTTCTTACCTTCATAATGTTGAAGATGGTCTGTTGTCAGTCCATTGCACTGGCTTGTTTTTAAACAAGAGTCTCAGGATCGGCATCACAGTCTCTCTTTAGTGCTGATTTTGAGCTGAAGGCTTGAAAGTGCAGAGAGGAGGCCACAAATAGGCTTTTCTGTATGAGTTTTATATAGGGTGACTGATAAGCCCAGACAGGTAAGATTGTTCAGAAGATTGAAGGTGGTAGAACATTTATTAAACAGTTTCTTTTTTTAAACCCGTGGTGACACTCGACATTTCTTTCAGTTTTTGTGCGAGCTATGCACGCAAGAGGAATAACTTGAGGATTAGTTCCTTCACAAATATCTTGCTTTATATTTTCATTTTTCTGTCAAAGTAGCTATTACTGTATAACTTAATTTGTGCAGTTTATGCAGTGTTTTTGCTAACTCTGACTTGCTTCAGAGTTTCCACCTTTTGCTTGTTTCCCTAAGCAAAATTGCACTGCACTGTCTTTGCAGGTGATTAACAAAATGTGAGGTGATCACTTTCTTCCTCTTGTATCATGAGAGAATTAGGGCTGCAAAGAGTGTTAAGCAGTGTTCAGTCTAATCTCATTTTAGAGACTGAACCAACTAGCTTAGTGTAATTTGGGGCAGATGTCTACCTTCACTAATAAAAGAGATGCCTAAATCAGATCAGCTTGCTCTCTTTTACAGTGTTAACCATCAGGAAGTTTCTGCAAATTGAGACTTGAATCTTCTGCAGTTTGAGTCTAATGCTTATTTGGTTTTTGATGGACAGTGTTACTGCTGTGGGGCCTTGGAGAGCATTGCTGTGTTCTTTATTTATTTCTTCTTGGGTAAATCCATCAGATTCACTCATTCCTGTGTCACAGACTGTTTTATTTTTGTTATCTTGATTTCTGTTGCATCCATCTGTGCTTTTAGAAAATGCTTAGAAGTTCGTGCAATTTACCAATAGAGTGGAATATTTTATGTGTGCTTTTCCTTTATCCTGTTGGATCAAATTCTGGGTTAAGTTGCAGGCACTGTAGGGTATGATCTTGGGGTTTTTTAATCAGCTTGAAAGTGTAACTTCATTAAGAGTAAAAATCTGAAGATGATCTAGCCTCATGACCCCGAATTAACACTTAATCCCTTAGAAAACATTATTACTTTATACGGTATGGGATTCTTTGTTTCCTGCAGTAGAGCAGACCTGTAACTAAGAGGTTGCATCCTGTCTGGTTTGTTATTTTTGTTGCCTTAATGTGATAGTTATTGAAAGAAACTTGTTTCAATGCCTGACTTAAGAATTTGGTCTGCACAGCTATTCCACTTAAAGCCACAAAACTGAATTATTGTTCAATTGGAGTCAAGTATTGCTGTTCTACAGGCAGTCAGAAACAAATGGTGGTATGTGCAAAATTCTGAACCCTATCTATCTGTACCCTTTATATCATGAGATGCCTTAGCTTCCTTTCTTGTTGACCTTGTGGATAAGAAGTGTTTCACTTTGAGTCTTCTAGTATTTCCATTTTCAGTTTCTTAAAAACATACTTTTAAAGAGTTTAAGTTTTTGGGAATAAAGCTAAATACAGCCCCTGATGCCTAGTGCATTGTAGTTCTCACTAGGGCATAGGATGACTATTCTTCCTTCCCTTTGAATTCATATGAACGTAAGCAGGTCCTTGTTTCATGTATTTGTATTCTTGAGTAACTTACTGAGGGTTGCAGTGTAAATCAAGGAGGGGTGATTCACAAAGTCAACTTGTACTTTAACTCTGAGAGAGTGATTTCAAATTCCTGTAAACTGAAACTGATAAATTTAGACTGGCTTTAGCCTATGCTGTTTAAGACAAAAGCCTGATGCTGGCAATGTGTATTGACCCAGCTGGAGTCAGAACAAAATCAAGAAAGATTGCTGTATGTTTTGAAAAATAGATGGAATGACTAGATCATAATAAAAGCCAGCCTTTGAAAAAAAATTAAAACTGAGTGTATGCTAAACCTGCAGATGTCTCATTGCAGCTTAGTAGAATGCTGTTTCTGGAAATATCTTTAGAACTTACACTTTCTTTATCATACATTCAACTATCATGTAATTTATAATAAATTATATTAAGCAAATACCTAACATACAGACTAAGGGATTTTTTTACTTAGTCTGATGTCCCTTTTTTCGATGAAAGTGGTTGTACAGGTGTTGCTGTGAGGAACAGCAGCCAAGGAGCAGTGTTAGGACACAGTTTGCTTTTGCTTTGAAAGCTGGAGTGTCTAATTACTACTGATCCTAATGGGTACCATTCTCTCTTGCCATGTGTGTGTTGTCTGGCAGGCAGGTAACTGACCTGATGCTGAATGCTGAAACAACTCTGTGGAGGCTCCCAGATAAACTGACTGCAGCTAAGCAGCTGATACAAGGATCATGTGCCCCAAACCAAACAGATGAGCTAAATTTATGCTGAAGCAAGCTTGTAAACTGGGAAGGCTTAAACCAGAGCTTCCATTCCTCTTCCTGCACTGAACATGCAAAGGGACTCCAAAGGGCTCTGTACCTAAAATGTAATGTAGGCAAGGCAGCTGCTTAAAAAGAGATGGTTTAGAGCTGCTGGGGTGAGACAGGTTGAACAGAGATGTGCCCTTGCATGTGGGAGGAGAGGACGTGGGTCTCTTCAGCCAGTCCTGCTTGCCCTGTAGCAGCTTTTGTTGTTTGCCTTGCACAAACCCATGGGCTATGGGTTATTGTTCATAATTTTCTCTCTTTTTGTATGGGCTATCTTTCATTCCTTTTGCTTTTTATTGCCTAGAGAATAACTGAACTTGCTCTCAGTCACTTTTGGAAAGAAGCACTTGTCCTTGTTCTGAGGGGTCTTCCAGCTCAGGTTTAGGCTGGGCTAAGACTGAGAGTCTTTCCTGCTGTCCAGCCTCAGTCTTTAAAGACCTGCTGTATACAGTGACTTGTGAACAAACAAGTGTCTGTCCTCTGCAGTAGGTGAATTGATATCTGACTTACTTGAAGGATTGTTCTCTGGTATCATTGCTACACACAGAAAACAATGTAATGTCTTGTTTCCTTTGTCTAATTTTGACAGGATGTGTGTATTTGTAATTGAGATGTGAAGATGCAAGCAAGTAAAATAGGTCCAAGTGTTTGCTGGAAGAATTATAATGGAATTGGTGGCATTATCAGAATTTAATGACCCCCAGATGATACCTAAATGAACAAGAGAAAAAGGGAAATCCTAATCCTTCCTACATATTCCCCAAGCTAATGTTAGGGTTTGGGAACTAATCCATCAATGCATGTTACCTATGCAGAGGTGAAAACTCTGTGATTATAATGGGACTGTCTTAAAAAGTATTTCCTTGATTGTGCTGGTTGCACTGTACTTGAATCTTGCAAATTGCAAATCTCAGTGATTATGTGCCTAGCAGTGCTTTTAACACTTTCTGGTTTGCTGGAACATAATTTATAGCTCTTACATTATACCTTCACTCAGAAATTTTGCAGATGGTTGAACTAGTTATGATTACAAGAGGCCTTTGCTGTCTTTCTAGATGAAAGCAGAATCCTGCCTGTTCATTGTAAGTAAGTCATGGACTCTTTAAAATTTAATTTACTAATTAGTAAAGAGTTAGTGGGACTTTCCCTATTTGTTAAATGCTGCAAAATACAAAAAACTATGTTAAGTCTGATGAGAGATTTTTGTTTACGGGAGAGAAAATGAGCTGATGTCAAATCAGGCAAAAAGGGTTAAGCTCTAGGAAGGTAAAAGTTTAAAATGTGTCTTGTGCGAGAGAGGAAGGTGGAGGTGAGTACTGTAATTGCTTTAAAACTTTTTATTTTCACGGGTTTTTTTAAAGCTTCTAACATTAGGAAGTCTAAAATTTGATCTGCTGCAAGGGGCATCTGTTTTTCCTTCTTCTGACAGGTCGTGACAATGCCTGCGAGAAGACTTCATACATGTTCCTGCGGAAGGAGCTTCCTGTGCGACTGGCGAACACCATGAGGGAAGTCAATTTGCTGCCTGATAATTTACTGAACAGGCCTTCGGTTGGGCTGGTACAGAGTTGGTAAGCTTAAAAAAAAAGTGGACTGAAAAGTTAATGTAAAACTGATACTGTATGTGTTGTTTTGCTTGCAGCAGAGGATTGTTGAATTCTTTTGAATTGGTCAGTTTTCTGCCTTGAGTAGCTCAGTGTGTCTTGTCAAATGAAGTTCCATTTTCTTCTGTCTAATGTTGAGTATCTACTCTAATCTGGATCCTGGCTAAGGATTTGTAAGTTTGTCTTGTAAGTTAGTAAAAACATACTGTTGTAATTAAAATGAGTAATTAAAATGAGGTTATAACTTCCAAGAGCAAGCTTTTTAAACATTCCTTACAGTATTGCATTCATGGCTTCTTGAAATAGCTGCTCTTTCTCCTTATTCTTCCTTTGTCAAAAATACTGAGAGAAAATTAAAACCTTGTCTGTTTTTCTCACTGCTAAATCTTTAAAAATATAACCTATTATTCAGTGGAAGTTATGGAATGGGTCAAAAATCTGGTGTCATTCAGTAAACAACGTTCTCCATTGTAATAACTAGCATGGATCCAAAGTGATTCAAAGTCCTGTCATCTTTTCCACAGTAATTAATTTCTAGCCTAATTGCATATTTGGTGAGATTTAGAGACTGCCGCCTTGGATGTATTAAGCACTAAAAAATCATTGTTCATGGGGTATTTATTGTCCATTTGCCTGTTAATACTTTCCCAAAGACTTTTTGTAAAAATACTTTTGCAGTATACAACAGAAGTCCCTTTGTGAGTAGCAGCTTATTTAACTGTAAAAGTAGCTGATGTTGTAGGCTTGTGTTGAATTCAGTCCTAGCCCTTGAGCCAAGAGCTTCTGTGCTAACCTTACATTGACTGCTGGCTTGGGTCTCCTATTTATCAAGCATCAGACTTAGAAAAAATAAATTAGGATATGTGGTATTGTGTTTGTCTTTGCAAGGTAACAGTGGATGTCTTGATAACCACTTCAAGTATAGTGATGAAGTGCTTCAAGTGAGTGTAAATGCTGTGGAGCCACACAATCACTTTGTGGTTAAGTGGCAGCTTGCAAGGTTTGGAGGCTTGTCTGTCTGATGTCACAAGAAGTTGTTATGCTCATAGAAAAGCACAGATAATATGCAGGCCTTTTAGACTTTTCTAATCTGGTTGACTTGTGAAGCTGTCTTTAATGAAATGTGGACAACTGGGTGAATGAAGAAAAGGAAATAATTTTTCTGTAGTGACTGCACCATAATACTTCTAGTCCAAATGTCTGTGCTGTGGCTTGTGCTTCTGCCCTGCCAGTACAGAGCTAAGCAATGTTTGGATCCCTCTGGCAAAGGAACTGGTGTTCAGAGTAGAGGGCTCCTTCAGAATTTTTGCTGAAGAGGTTTGAGCACTCATGTGATGATTTCTATGGCCACAATAGATACTACTGATTAAAAAAAGGAAAAAAACTCCAAAGCTCAAAAAAAAAAATTTCAAAAAAATTTTGAAAAAAAGTAAAATCAAGTGTTATATGACAATGTGATTTATGCTATCACAGCTGCAGACCTACAATTATCTGTTGAACAGGCTAAAATATCAGACTGTAATGGGGTGAAGAAGTTGGAGTGGACATCAAGCCCAGAGATGGAAGCTTGAAATCCAGGTGTTTTCCATAATTTTCTTCTAATTTTGATGCATAGTTAACTAACAGCTTTTGTGGAAAGGAAAATCTTCATTGAGATGATGTGAGAATATTTTTATGATCTTATGTCAACAATAAGAAAAGTAATTTTAGCATTTTTTCCTTGATTGTAGGTGTGGATGTTAAAGAGCTTAGTTCTTATTTTTCTGTTCAGAGGTTTTTAATTGCTTAATTAAACATGTATTTTGTAAGTCCTGATGATGAACCTTGGGCAAAATTTACTTCTAAATTTATCTTCTAAAAAGACCAAAACAAATATTTTATTAACTTCAGTGTGGATGACCTTGAGTATTATGCAGCTATGCTGATAGCAGGCTTTGAAACATATTTATAGTTTCTTAACCTAAAGTTTAGAGATATCTAGAGTGAGATTCCTGAATTTTATGTACTAGAATAAATAAATGAATTTAGCTGTTGAGCTGTTTTGTGAGCTTGTAAAATGAAAAAAACCTCTTCTTGATGCACTTCAAAACTACTTCAAGAAAGTACTACTTCAGATTTCATGATCCTTTGTTTTTGCTATGCCATAGGTTGAGAAAGATTGGCAGTTCATTAATATACAATAATTTATATAGTTGCACGAATGTTTCATTTTTGCTACCATTTTACACTAGAAAACTTCGTTTTTTATGTGATTTTGGTGAGACTCCAAATTAGCTGGAGCTTTAACATTTGAGTTCCCAATCTATTCCTTAATGCCATCGTGCCAAAAAATAATACAAAGAGGTCCTAATCTTTAAGATGGGTTTTATTAGATTTTTAAATTAAAGTGGCTCTGTAAATAGAGGAATAAGAAATCAGCCCTGCCTGCAGTACGTGGGTCCTTTCCCATCAATCCTCTGTGCTTCCAGTCATCAAACATTCTGGATTGCGTCAGTTTTCTCGCCCCTTAGGGTTCTCTTGGGAGGCAGCCTCGTTTGTCTCTCCCTGCTGCAGGCAAGGCCTGTTCTCTCCTTCTCCAATCCATCTCCAGGGTCATGCTGGAGGCACTTTGCTTCCTGTGCCTCGCTGCCTATCAGATTTTACAACTGATTGCTTGATTGCTCTTGGGAAAGGTGCTCTGTTGGTTTTTCCCCCTTCCTTTCTGGGCTCCTCAGCCTGATGTGTGCAGCACTGAGAAGAGGCAAAAACACGTCCTTGCTTTGTACTGCTCAGCTACACTTTCCTGAATAAAGCTGGCATTACCCAGAGAGTGAACTCTGAGCAAACCAAACAGAATAGTTTTGCATTTCAGTAGAGATAAAACATCAGCTCTGTCCAGTTTGAGTTCATGGCTTAATTTATGTGTAAGGAGTAGGGAAGGAAGAAGGTGACTCAAGACACAGTTAATAGGTTCTGGCTGTGAACTGCAGTGGTTCCAAATAGCAGACCAATCAAAAATCAGCACTGCATTTTCAGCTTTTCAAAATTAATGGGCAACTTGCTTGATCCATAGAAGTGGGCCTTTTGTAGGCCAGCTTTGAGAGGGCATTATAGCTGAAGTGCAGGTAGGATACTGAACATATGGCAGAATTGTTTAATAAAGGATATGGTCACTAACGTGATGAGGGAAAATAGTTGCAATAAAACCTTACAATGGATAAGGTTAGAGCTTATAAAATATCACATGTGAGGTTTGTGTGTTACTCAGTTATATGTAAAATTCACATTTTATTTAGCCCTGGACAAATTTCTCTATTTTTCTTTAGTGCTTTTCCTTAGAAAATGCTATAAATTTCCATTTCTCTCTGGGGAAAGACCCATTAGAGAATACATACAGTTTGGGGATTAATAATTGTTTTTTTCTCTATTTTCTCTATTGAGACTATGCTAACAAGATTGTGTTACCATGGAGATTTGTTTTATCATTTTAGTGCTTTGGTATTAGAATGACTGTAAAGGAGAATCTTAGTGAAATACACATCAGGGAAAAAGCAGAAGTATCTTGCATGAATTAAAAAAGAAAAGAAAACCCAGAGCTGACATTATGGGCTTTTGCAGTGCTTTCATGTATGAAATGTGCCGTGCTAAAATTATTGCATTTGGCAGACTAACAAGAATTCAATCTACGTGGCAGTAATTAACAGAAGAAAAAGGCAAAAGGGTGCTTGAAACCAAAGAGCTTGCCCAATGAATTGTAGTGTATTGTGATAAAAAATTAAACACCAGAAAGACAATATGTTTGAAGGGCATAAGCTTTGATTTCTGCTTTTGATGACTCACCAAATATAGCAAAATATAACTGATATTCTCTTTCTCTCATATATGCTGGATATGGGTTTTTTTTGTAGATTTGTATTCTTTTTAGTTGTATTGACTTATTAATGATACAACAAGTCATGCATTATTCTGGTACTTTTTTCTTTTGTTCTTTCTGACTGGTAATTGTGTGTGAATTATGTTTAAACATCACAAGGGCTTGCTTTTCATTGCTTGATAAATCCTATGGTTACCACCTTTATTTATCCCTCTCTGCACCTACAAGCCAAATTAAAAGAATATGCAAGGAAGTAGATGGATTGTATGAAAAGGGAATGACTTTTTCACACACACTTTTACAGGAGTGAACTGTATTGCTGAGTGGTCACCTGTCCTCAGAGTGTAATGGTGGTAATCTTTAACACCAGAGTTATGAATTTCCTTTTAAACATATTTTTTCTTAATTTCTTTAATTTTGAGCTGTTTGGGAGAGAGGGAGCAGGGCAGGGGGCTGAATTTGGCGTACAAACTGGAAATCACACCTGTGTAAGAGAAAAAGGTGTACAGCATTTGCAGCTCTGAGTTTCTATTCAGAGACTTAAGACGCAGGATATTACAACATCCCAGATTGGGTAATGTAGGCACTGAGCAGTGGGTTAGGGTTGTTTGACATGAAGTGACTTTTTTCGAGCTTGGTTTAGTGACAGGCTTGGAAGAAACGTGAGTAACTTAGATTTGAAGTTCACCTTTTCTCTGAGCTGGTCCCTCTAATTTGCTGGATACAGTTCTTTTGCTAAGGAACTTGACTTCTAAAGTAGTATTTCCTTTACTTTGGAATCAGAAAGACGCATCTAAAAACTTTTGATAACTCTAAAGGAAAAGCTTTGTCTGTTTCCATAATTTCTCCAGTAATGGCAGGCAGGCAGTCAAATCCACACAGTACAAAAATCAGGTATCAGCTGCCTTCAGTACCAGCAGCATTCATTGCTGTTTTATCAGGGTTGCTGATCTTTGACTTTTGTGGTAGGAGGTCTGTATTAAAAAACAACTTGTGTTGCTTCTCAAGTGTGGTGGTGTCTTTCAGAAACAGGACTTTCATTGTATTATATGGTGACGGGGGGAGGGGAGTTGAAGAACATGTACCTTTTTGGTGTGAGTATGATCATGATTTGTTAATTGTTGCATGTGAATCAGCTGAGTTCAGAGTGTGGTGGTTGTGAACTGGTGCTATCTCTTAGCATACATATTTTAAAATAAGCAGTGCTAGAGGTATCAGCTACATGCCCTACTTGTAAGTGGCAAATATTTGGGGGATTTCTGTAATGGTCCCTGATGTCTACAGGAGGGCACAAATGCACTGAGGGACAGGAGCTGGTGTTCCTGTGCTGGCCATGTTGAAAATGTCAGTGTCCCTGAGGAATGTTGCAGTGACCTGTGGCTGCAGCTTGAAAAGGGGGTGGAGTAAGTGGCCTGTGGTTCTGGAGGGAGTCATACAGACAACAGTGCTGTCCTAAGCTTCACTGTAGCTTGCAGATGCAGGATGAAGTTTCATAGCCTGATGAAGCTGGTCTTAACATAGAACTGCTACCAAAAGAGTTGTGCACAGGTCTTTTAACTGAGCTGACGTAACCTACTAGGTTGCTGCTATTGAAAGGAGAAGGGCTTGGTTACTTGTTTCGCTTTTTCCTTGTGTAGGCTCTGTGGTTATCTTTTCTCTCTTGTATTAGCTTTAGCTGTTTAGACCTTTCAATTAGTTGTTTTCATGTGCAAGGAGGGTTGGTTTGGTTTTTCATCGATCTGTTTCACCATTGCAGGGAGTTGGAGCTGTTGACACGCACATCTCATTAGTGTTGCTGCTGTAGTTTGAGTGGCAGTGCTTAACCAGGAGTGAAAGGAGGGTAATGTTGAAACTCTCCCTTTTATGTGTGTGATTGATACCTTGTGTGATTTACCTCAGGAAGCAGGTCCTGGTTCTGTAGTCCATCTGTGCTGCTAAATGCACCTACTCCAGGAGTGCTACCTGGCTCTGAGGCCCAGTGCTGGGAGATGGCAGAATTTATACTGGTGTTGGGCCAGTGTCCTACTGAGAAAGGCTGGCCATGTTCATGTTGAGGGGTTCTGCTTTGGGTCCTCTCTGGTACCTCTGGGGCTCTAAACCTCAGTTAATCTCATGTGAACCAAATGTCTGAGCAGGAGAGAGCTGTGTTGTGTAAGAGGGGACTTAAGAAACCCAGGGTTGTGTCACAGAGGAGCTGTGGGAGTGTGTGAATGGGTGTGCTCTCCTGGAGTACTCTGGTAGGACCAGCTCGGTGCATTCCTGTTAGTGTGCCTTTTGGGGACTGTTCCCCTGAGCTTTATTTTGAAACAAAAGCTGGATTGCTCTCTGAGGAATATGGGAACAAACTAACATCTGTACGGAGTACACGAGCAGAAAAATCAAAATACAGGGAGAAACTGCCTGAAATTACAGACCTGCCTGTGGAGAGGTTTTGCTCCTGTTAACTTCAGTTTGATTTATGTACCAATTTTCCTGAATTGCAGACTGTAAGGTCATAAGTAATACTTTTAAACTCAATATAATATATTGTAGTTGCTTTCCTTCCCTTTGTTGCAGCATCCTACTTACTTTTAGTCTTTGCAGAGAACTTGTACTATGCATATGTTACTTTTACGTGACCCTGTAGTCTTAAAATTAAAGAAATTCAGGAGTATTTTAGGTTTAAGTATTTTAATTCTCTTTTTATAATTTTTGCTTATTTCAGGTACATGCAGAGTTTCCTTGAGCTTTTAGAGTACGAAAATAAGAGTCCTGAGGATCCTCATGTTCTGGATGAGTGAGTAATTTATTTTCTCATAACAGTTCATTTTAAAATGATCTGTCTCAAATATGAAGTGCTTTTCTATATAGGATAACAAACAGTTACCTTATTTGTAAGGTAGAATATGTATGGAAAAAGCCAAAATATAATCTGGAGTAGAATATAGGTATCCAGGTGCTTTTGAACAATATATTTTGTATTTATGCAGACCGGTAGTTTAAGAAATGGCATGAACTGCTTATTTCAAGGCTGTATTGAGAAAAGAACATGGGTGTGAGGCTATACTTGTGTATCAGATACTTAAGACTAAAATGTCACTTTATATGTTTATAGACTTTATAAAAGTGACTTTATATGTCACTTTTATATGTATATGTTGAGCTTAGTGCTCTGTTGTGTATGAAGTATATTAGCAAATTAACAGTTGGACTTTTTTTTCAGTTTGAAAGCATTCTAATGTGTCAGTGATTGTTTTTATCTAAAAGCTTTTTTATTGGACTTCAGTTAGTGGTGTTCACCTACCTCACTGAACTATGCTACTTGAGAAGAAAGGAAAACTTTCACACTCTGAAATGCCAATTTTCTTTATCAACAAAATCATATTGAAATTGCCAATAGAATGTTTCCTTGAAATGCATATGCATAAAGCAGAAAAGAATCCCACATGTGAGAGCAGCAGGTGCAACATATTCATCAGAGACTTGAAAACAAAACAAGCAAAACTCACGCACACCTGCCCAACTAAGATCTGTTGTTACCCTGTACCTGTAGCAGTCAACTTTGTTCAGAGTATTACTTCTTGCAGGTTTTTTGTTTCATTAATTAGCTTTCTTAGGGTAGTTTGTCTTTCAGATTTCTTTTTAAGCTCTGAAATCCTGTATGATCAAGCAGTGCTTTATAGAGAGTTTGATAAAACATCTTGCTCTGTTTGTGCACTATGTGGCCTGTGCCACCACTATGTGGTGTTTTGCCTTCAGCAAACTTCAGATGCATTAACTGTGGTGTTACATTAGGTTAAATAAGGGCTTTAGGAGGTGGTGCATTCCAGATATTATGCTCTTTTGGTTGTGGGTGTGTTATCTCAGATCTTGACACTTTAGCTTTTGTGTTTCAACCAATACATGTAGGAGAAGCTCAGGTGCAGGAGTACCAAGTTACCTGCATGGCAGAGCTGTAGAAGCAGCCATAAGGATTGATAGAATTGCAGTGCTATTGAACAAGGGGAAAGTAACCATTTACTCAGTGTGAGTCCTAGGCTGGAATGCTGCCTGCAGTTCTGGGTGCTACCTTTTAAGAAATTAAAACACTCAAGGACAGTGTTGATGTGAAAGGAACAACATTTAGAGACTTGGATAGTTTCACCTCTGAATAATGCTGAAGGCATTTGTTTAGACTGGCAAAAAAAGATACTGGAGACACAGGAAGTCTGCATGTGCCAAAAAAATAAGGTCACTATAATAAAGGATAATTGGTTGCTCTAACTGAAGAACTGGAGAATTAAAAAATGTCTGGTTTTTATTAAAGTTGAGAATGTATGCAGGGCAGAAAGTAAAGATTGTAATATCAATGAGAACAGGCTGAAGGCTGTAGAGCATCCTGTTTTAAAAGCTTTTATAAATAGATTAGATAGTTTTTACTGGCATTCTATTTTAGTGCTTATTCTGTAGAGTATAAATCAAATCAATTTTTCAATCACCTCTAGCACACATTTTGTGATTCTGTATTTACTGTTTGCTGATGACACAGGAATTTCTGTTTGTGACTAATTTATCAGCAGGCTTTTCTTTATGGCATTAAGTTACCAAAACGTTGGTGTCTTTGCCCCTTGAGATTGCATGAGCTGTCCTAAACACCTAAGTGAGCTTGGCAAGTGTAACACAGATCCTCTCAAGCCTGTAATGTCTGGGATGTGTGGGTTGAGGCAAGGTGGTTATGTAGGTTCGGAAACCATCTTTGATGTTCTGTTTTCAGGTAACAGAATTTCAGCTTTTTATGAACTTCAGAGGTTCAAGCTAGATCACAATGTAATAAATATATATATTTATAAAGGCTAATGAGTAGTTCTCTTGGAGATATATTTTTGGAGTCTCATAATTAACACGCGAATTATCTGATTCTGCCATATGGACATGGCATTCTTGATCTTGTTTCACGGCAACTGCAAATACTGTTTGTGATGCTCAATATGAGTGTGATAAAACAAGTATTTCATAATGAAGCAAACATCAATATCATTCAGTATAACTGTTTGTTAAAAGCTTTGAAATCTTGCAATTATTGTATTAAGTACATATAATAAGGAAACTTGGAATTTATTGCTACCTATTGAGGTGAAGTCCAGCTAGTGTGTTTGAAACCAAGAGTCATCTATACTGCATTTGGCCTGTGAAAAGAGATTTAAAATGTATGATCCGATTAAAGAGCAGATTTGTTCTTTTTGGCAGTACTGGATAGGCTACCTAACGTTAGAAAGTCAGATTTACCTTCCTGCTCTGGGATGTCATCTGTTCCTAACCTACTGAAGACTATACTATTTAACTGCATATTGAGCTGTAATTAGAATTTTTAAAATATTCTTTACAAACTACATCTTTCAAAAATACTCTTAACTATGTCCATATTTATCTTATAATAATTCACAGATAAAGCTAACAAATTTCTCAACTCCTGTGTCAGTATTCCATGTTGCTGCTATCTAGCCCATTCCTACTTTTAAGTCTTGTGATCAGAAGTGTATCAGTATGGTCAGAAAGTGTCAGGAATGCTGGTAGGTAATGAACTGTTTTTCGATGGGGGAAAAAACCCCACATCTCTGAGTTCATTTAAGTTTGCATAAAAGTTTTCTGTTCTTTTCTGATTGCCCGTATCATTACATATGGAATTTGTGCCATGATCTGGGACTTTGTGTAAGTGTCTTTAGGAATGCATAAATAGGAATAGTTCTTTTCTTCAACCAGGTTGGTTTGCTTAAAGAAAAACCTGGAAGATTATAAGGTATGTCTGGTCCTTTGTCTGAAAGCCTTTTGTGTGCGGGCAGTACCTGTGGGGTATCTCTGAGTACTTTGCCAAGAGCAGCCTCTAACGAGGCTTGGAGCAGCTTCATCTCTTGGCTCCTCTCCACTGTCCTGTTCCCATGTGGAACATGCTGTAGAACAGCACATTTTGCATACTAATGTTGCTGATAGTACAGAAGACCCAGCCTTGCATCCTTTGGTCCTGGAATGCCCATCCTTGTTAGAGGCCTGTGGGGTATCAGGTAGTTTAGGCATTTCATGATGGCCCCCATCTCTTCTTCCTATAGCTTAATTTGTGTCACAATATGTGAGTCTTGCCTTGATAGAAATTCCTCTGTTCCAGTACCATCCCAGCAGCTTCTGTTTGGAGCTGAATGCGGTGTCCACCTCAGACACTCAAAAACCATGAAGAAGAACAGTTGATCCTTGAAAATTAAAGAGTGTCTTGGTGGACTTCGTGTCAGCTGAGGTGGACTTCAGTTTCTGTTCCAGCTAATCAGAGTAAGAATAGCACAGGAGAGAATGAGAGCTAAACTGATTGTTCAAGGAGGTTGGATATCCACAGATGTGCTCTGTAAGTGTTGACAGAAGTTCTTCAATTACTCTTTTCTAAAATGGTGCAGTTGAACAGAAAACTGTCCTCTGACTATTTGTGTTTTTAACACTGCTTGTCTGGGGAGCCTGCTCTGATATTCTCAGAGTTTGGGCTCGCTTTCTGAGGAAACCATTTTCTGTATTAGTGTTAGTATTATAGATGCCATCCATGTACTGGTACAGCCGTGTGTGAGGTCACACAGTGAAGTGAATTGGGAAATGGATGTAGTGGAGCAATAGCCCACTTTTAGCTCTGTGGTCCCTGAAGTGTTACAGTGTGTGGCCAACAAAGGCAGCAGTGCCTCTGCAATGGAGAGGGTGAGTGGTTACAGGAGTAGGTGCAGAGACTGAACTAAGGCTGTTGTTTTTCAGAGTGGCCCAACTTCTCTCTGCCACTAGTGTATGAATTGGAGGACAGATGGATGTTCATCAGTGTTACTTTTTTGTGAGTGTTGGACAAAATATTTTGAAGAGATTTTTTTTTCCCATTGGCATTGTTCTGATGAAGCGTTTCAGAAGCGTTTCTGTTGCCTTCTGTTGGATAGCAGATCTTATGAAGCCTTACTGCAACATTGCCACATTACTGTCACTGTCTGTAGTATGGGTATTTGCCAAATGGTAGGTTACTTCTACATTTTTGATGACACAAATATCTTTTTTGAGCTGTAGAGGGGTCAGTTGGAAGTTGTTCCGCAGTTCTGCCAAGCAGTGTGATAACAGGAGCCCTAAGATAAGGTGTCCACGCTTGGTGAAGGGTGTAAACGGGCAGAAGTGTTGGAAATTTCCCAAGATGTCAATGTCCAGTAAACATATAGAGGTTGAAGCTGTGTTTCAAAAATTGAAGGATTTGTAAAACATGCTGTTCACATGTGCTCTCAAAGGACACTTAGTGCAGCCTCCACACCCCCGAGTTTCTTTGCTGATTTTTCTCTGTGGCCCTCTCAAGGGAGGGTGTGCGGGGGCGTGTCCTGGAGCTGGGAGCCACCGAGGCCACAGCTGCCAGCATGTCTGAGATAACACACACAAGGAACTTGGTAAACAAGGAACCTTCCTGTCTGCAGCACTGCAGTTAAAATAGTGATTCTGTAAGCAATTGGAGCTAAGTAAATATTGGAGTATATCTGATTGAGAAGGTGCTGTTTTGTTACTTCTACATAATGTGAAATGCTGCTTTAGTTAGTTCTGAACTTTGGAAGTGGATACTTTCTAGTAAGGGAAATCTTCCAGAGTGTGAACTTTTACCTCTTTCTAGCAGAGAAATCTTCCAGAGTGTGAACTTTCACCTCTTACTTTCTAGTAGAGAAATCTTTCAGAGTGTGAACTTCTACCTCTCTTTCTGGTGATACTCAGCTGCCAGCTAGCACTGATTCAAAAAAGAGCAGCCATCCAGAAAACCCCCAGACCATTGCATTTGTTGCATTTAAAAGGGTTTTTACACTACTCATTGCTTTCATGTTTTTCATATTTTAGGTAATACTATCCATAAGAGACACTAAAAAAAATCCCTTTGTCTTTATATTGAGTTTCTTATGCTTGTTTTCTTGCAGTGCAACAATAGATCAAAACAGAATAATATATGCAGATTATTGGGAAGTTAATTAGTGAATATCACAAGTTATGTCTTGTATTTGCAGAATTTTTAGCCTTCATTTATTTAACACCTGTGGTAATGCCTTAAATATTCTTCTGTTAATAGAGAAACCACTGAAGCTCACTTAACTAAAGTAGCTTCATATTAATAATTCCTCATTTTTCAAACCAACTGCATTATTTATTCTTCATGGTTTTGAAAATACACAGAATTGTGGAAAAAGAAAAGTAATTGGTAAATAACATTTTCAGAGCTGTTCTGGAGTGTTCCCAGTTATTCCTGTAAGCAGTTTAAAAATTCCTTGATATTATCTCCCACAATTTGAATACAGTAAAAGCTTTGTGTCTTTCAGTGGGTAGAGGGACTGTAAGGATGAGTGTTAAGATTAAGGAGATGTGTTCTGATTTCTGCCCTGCTACTTTGAAATGTGCCTATATTGTTCTTGTGTTTGCTCCTTTAAATGCATCTGCCTGATGGAAACACGAGTGGACTCAGTTTTCTTGGAAGATGGAACAGGAGGTTTGCCATATCAGTGCAATAATGAGGCATTCCTTTATTATAGATTTAGTTATATGCTGACTAAGCTTTAGCTATGATTTTTCTGGTCTGCAGCAGATAAACCACTAAGCCCTTTGCTCTTTGGCATGCTCTGTGCATTTAAGCACTGTGGTAGTGGGATATCAGTGAACTATTTGCTCTCTTGGCATGAGGTATATATTTTGGATAGTGGAAGTATTTAAAAACAAATAGCAGAGCAAACAACAGTTAGGAGAGAGTGTTGTCAGTTCTGTTCCAGACATGACTGTAAGTGCTGTTTCCAGCTCTGCTCTTCACTAGGGTCTTGTTGCTCAGAAACAGAGAAGCAGCACAAGTACAGCCAGGCACCAGTCTCCAGCATCACCTCTCAGAGGTAACAGCTCACACAGAGTCAAGACTCAATAAACATCAAAAGTCTATAAACCTTTTAAGCATTAAATGTTCTGAGCTGCCCAGTCAGCAGGACTGGTAAGAGAACAGTCATTCTGTACTGTGATAGTATTTAGAATGGGGAATTAGGCTGTTAAAACTTCCCCCTTTCTGGGCAACTGAGCAAGTGTTGAAAGACTGCTGAACTGTTTGTTAATACACAGGCAAAAACTGGTAGCTAGACTTAGGATCATGAAAAAACTAGTAAAAAGGAATCCTACATTCCTTTGCAGCTGGCAGTGTAGAGTGAGGTAAATGATTTTTTAAGTGTTAAGAATGGTATAAAAAATATTGTCTTGACTAAGTGGGGCTGAAAAGGAAGAAAACATATGATTTAAATGTGGTGACTAATAGGTGCTCCTTTTTACTTTTTATGGTATTTGTTCTTTTCCTTGCTCATTTGCAGAGGGATTGGACTAATGACCTTTCAATGATTTCTCTGATTCTTTCATTAGCTGATGTATATTCTATTTCTGATAAAAATAATTAGTACATTTCTTTTCAGTATTCATTATAAATCTATAAAGACTGTTCTGTTGTTGATGTTTTTTTGAAAAGGATCTGTAAGTTGCAGATACAGGCATAGCTGAACAAGTCTTCCAGCTCTGCTTTCTTTGGAAAGCTGCATTTCACCGTTTGGACTTTTTAAAACAACATTACATAAACATTGTGGTGTTAACATTAATTTATTATTTAGGAATGTAGCAGAGTTGAGTAGTACTGATTCTCCATGTTTCAGCTTTAGAAAGCTATTAATAATTGATATTTCAAGTATGTATGAGTTTGCATGTGGGGGAAAAAAGGATGACCACATCAAAGATCATAGGTGTTGAGATGCTTTGGCAGGAGAAACAGAAATCCTCCAAGCTGTTTCAAAGGAGATGCTTGTTAAAAGCAATGGGAGTGTTATCCTCAAAGTTGCTGAGCTCCGGAGGAGAGCTCCGTTGTATTCGCTCTGCCATCCAGTGGTGTGAGAGGAAACTGAACAGGAGTCACACAATTTACCTGTCCTGAGATTCTAACTTAGCCCAGGAGATGCCAGGGGAAGGAAATGCATTCGAAGTTCACGGCATGGATTGAGGTGTTGGGAAGAAAACACGAATTTTTCTAAGGAAATTATAAAGGGTTGTCATGTTGTTTTTCCTGAGTTTCTTTCCCAATCTCCCAGCTACTGCTGGAAGTTGCAGGGGATGACAGTTACTGTAGTGCCTATGGTTGCAGTGAAAGAGAATCTTTTGCATCCATCAATGATGAAGAGAGATTGATTTAATTTCAAGGAAATTAATGGGGGAGGAATAACTTAATTTGAGGCTCTAAATGCTTCACTTAGGTGAGTGAGAGGTTGATCAAATACTTCTCTTTTAATTGGCTTGTTTAGGTACTCTATTTTTGTATTTTCCCTCTGATAGTTTGTTATTGACTGGGAAGCATAGTAAACAAATAATTTGGTTTTGCTGTTGGTGAGTTTAATTTTACTGCTAACAATCTGTTTTTAATTTTGTTTCCTCTAGCTTTTTAGATGTTTTAATTAAAGTCAGGAACAGACACAATGACGTGGTTCCAACTATGGCACAAGGGGTGATTGAATACAAGGAAAAATATGGCTTTGATCCATTTGTTAGCAGTAACATCCAGTATTTTCTAGATAGATTCTACACCAACCGCATCTCTTTCCGTATGCTTATTAACCAACACAGTAAGTAATTGCTTTTCTCTTCTTTGAAAACTCATTAGTTATTGCTTGTAAACCTGAAGTTGTAGCTTTGTCTGTTGTTTTTTTTTCTTTTTCTTACTCATGACTATTCTGTGCTAATTATGGCAAAAGATATACTGGCAACTGGTTAATTTGGTACTTTGCAATGATCACAAATGAATCCAAAACACCAGTATGCTTTCTTTTAGAATTGTCAGTCGTTGTTAGTGTGGCTGTCGCTTTTTAGTCTTCTTGGGAGATGGCTTGTGAAGTGATACATGAAGTATTTTTAGATAGTAGTAGGGAAGCTATATCTTTCTGCTCACAAAGCTTTCAATATAGTTTGTAGAGCTCATATTTATTTCATAATGAAATGCAAAGATGCCATAAATTTTGAATAGGTTATGTACTGTACATATTGTCTTTTCCAGCAAGTTATCTAGACTTTCTTGCTTCTAAGGAGGTTGATTATTTCTAACTGAAGTTTTAAATTATATTTCTTGTCTTCCCTTACTTCCTATTTCCTATCTATGGATAAATGCTGGAATTAGTCATCCTTTGTCATTAGGTTCTGTTACATTTGTTGTTACTAATAAACTCACTTTTTTATATTCGTATTACAGAGTGAAGGGAGTTACTTGCACAGCTCCTATTAACCAGTATGTGCAACCATGCAGAAAGTGATCTGTGTAAAGTTAAGGACAGTCTTCTGATCTGTTTCAGTGTGTCTTGTGCCTTATAGCTCTAGAGCTTCATTTTCTGCTTAGTATTCTGCTTTTCTGAGCTCTTAGAAATTGTACGCTACAGATAATGCTGGAGTACTGTAGTATGAGGTGTTTTACTACAAATTGTGTGTCTTTCCAGTGACCTTTCATGTGACTAACAAATGCCTTGCTGTGTGTGTACAGATAACTTGAATGTAGCAAAGCATAGAAAATGACATAAATGTACAGCTTTTTCTTTACTTGCACCTGGGCAGACAAATGACAGACATAAAACCAAGTGAAAAGGCTCTCACAGAAGAGTTCTAGCAATAGGGAACAAACATTGTCCTAATGGAATTCTTGGGCTGAGTGCCAGCATAATTTGCACTAATTCTAAATTATTAAACCTGATTTATTGAACTGAACTAGCTTTTCCTATGGATCCTTCTTTTTAACTGGTTGGAGCTTAAAACTGCT
This sequence comes from Eopsaltria australis, assembly GCA_034509425.1. Classification (NCBI taxonomy): domain Eukaryota; kingdom Metazoa; phylum Chordata; class Aves; order Passeriformes; family Petroicidae; genus Eopsaltria; species Eopsaltria australis. Next base: position 89,932 of record JAVTVJ010000435.1, read on the forward strand.
TTGTAGGTGCTTAAATTTTGGTTAACCTTGTATAATGTCTGTGTGTTAGCAGTGTTAGTGGTCGGTCTGTGATGGCAAATATTAATCTTGAAGCACTGAAGAAAAAGATAACTGGAAAGCAGAATGCAAACCCAAGTTTTTATGTAGTTTGCATTTCTTTTCCTACATTCCTGGCAGACTGTTTCTTACAGCACCATTCTGCAGGACACAGTGCCCAGTGTATGAGCTTGCTGTGCCCAGGCTAGGGAAAGCTTTCAGATCTAGACTTTTGCTCACCTCATGCTGCACCTGCTTCATGTCAGAGCTCACTAACTTGCTAAAATGGCAGAAAATCACTCCTGAAATAAAGTACAGAACCTTTCTACTTCTTTGAGAGTCTTCTTTAAACTCTTGGTGAAGGGTCTGGTGAGTACCAGACCCTTGTGCAAAGAGGGAGTGGGGATCATACTGCTGAGATCCAGGGAGAAAGTCAAGTGAGTGAGTGAGACCTCTGTGCCAGCTGTGAAATTGCAGCTTAGGTGAGTGTAAAAGGCTTTTAATGATGCCTTACAGTTCCACAGTCCTTTCTACTGCAATGTTTTTATTGTTGTGAGTGCTTCTGTTCTGACATAACGGTATGAATGAAGTGTTTTACATTTTAATGTTATCTAATTTTTGATAATCTGCTTTGAAATGTAGGTTTTCACCTTAATCCTCCCATGAATTATCTTTTAACTAGTCTTTACTGTAAAAACTGGGAAAAAAAGGGGGGGGGGGGAGATGAACAGTTAGTCTTCTTAAACGAGGATTCTGGCAATTTGCTGGAGTATGCTCTTACAAAATGATGCAGTATCCACTAAGTCTCAGATACCATCAGATTCAAATTTTCTGGTCTGCCTCAAGGGTAATAACTAATTTACTACCATTTCTTTTTTATTTTAGCACTTCTGTTTGGTGGAGATATTAATCCTGCTCATCCCAAACATATTGGAAGTATTGATCCTAATTGTGATGTGGCAGAGGTGGTTAAAGGTAAGATGAAGTTAATATTTTTGTTGACTGAAATCCCCCCAGCTTAAAATATTCAGAAATATGTTATTGAGATACAAGAAACTGAAGGTGATTTAATTCAGTTTCTCCTTTTCTTATTTTATTAAATGAAATTTCTGCAGTTGCTCACAATAAAGCCTTGGACTTATTGAGACTTTCTAATGTTTTCGTTATTGAGAAGAGAGAAACTTTTGGTCTGCTAACAGAACTAAGAAAACAGTTTGATTTTTAACAGCTTTAAATCTTTCAAATATTAGATGAAATGTCTAAATGTTTTGTCAACCTTGAGATGTTTTCTTCCTGAAATACTTAGAAGCGGGCTCTCAGGTACTGCTTTTGTATCACATCCTGGTATTACAGAAAACTGAGAGTAAGTGAAATTTCCATTTTGTTTAGTTTTGTTTAGCTAGACCTTTCAGTAAAATGTCCTCAGGTGTACAGATACCCCAGTGAAACTCCACATTCCTCTGTCATCTGCTCATACCACAGCCTGTTCTGTCTCCTGCAGAGGACACGGATGTGATGATTGTACCTGACTGATCTGGCACAGTCACACTGCAAGTCCTGTTTGCTCTGTTGTGAATGTTAGCATGCTTTCAGAATGTTAGCGAGGAGGCATAAGGCAATGCTGACTGCTTCAAGAACTTCTCCATGGAAGGTTCACATTCTGGCTGTAGGAGAGAATTCCAGGCTCTGTCCTTCACTGCTGTTTGTGCAGCTGTAAAGTGGGGGCAGATTCCCTTCACTTTCTCTCAGCCTTTGAAGTGAGAGGGAAACCTTTTGTGTTTCAAACTCTGACCTGCACAATAACTCACTTAGTAATGCTTTTTACAGCTCTCTTACAGTTTTTTCTAGCTCTTCTTGGCTCCTAACGTGGCCTTTTTCAGCAGCTTTTTTTCTTTTGATTGACCTTACTCCACTTTGGCCTCATCATTGTGTATGTTACAGCCATGTTGTTTATTTAGCTTTTCCTACTAATAGCTATATTTGAATCAATTTTGATCATGAGATTCATAGTTGCTGCCTTGGACAGGGGAGTGTTTAGTGTCAGAAGGTGCTAAGTCCAGTTTTCAAGGAAGTAGCTAAAATGCATCTTACACAACACTGACCAAACGGGGGTGTAGCAAACAGTGTCCACTGTTGCCTTTCAAAGAAATGAAATGTCCTTAAAGACAGAGGCTGTATGTCCTGTAAAGGTGATTGAGGCCTTCACCTTGTAGAATTGGTGGAGAGGTTAATTTATGTTCTGTATGCTGTGCTAGCTCCCAATTGGCCTGGTTCACAGGCAGCATTCTGAGCAGTTTATCACTTAAAATGTTGATTTTGGTACTGTGTGTGGTAGCTACAAGCCCTGTATGCCCTTTAAACAATGAAGAAATGATTTAAACAGCCACTTCTTGATTCAAGCAGCTACACCAAGTGTTGTGTCTTTGCTGCCTGAGGTGGCTGTCTCTGTCTCACTGACTGTCCTGCAAATAAGGCTTTTGAGCTGACAGCAAGTTCAGGTCTGTTCCTGGAGCCAAGATTTTAGATTTACCAATAGATCCCTCACTGTTATTACCATTTAATCTCTGTGCACACCATGAAGAGTGCTTTGAACTTCACAATCCCTTCCAGTCTTAGGACTCTGCCAAAGAGTTGACTTTTAGAGGAAGATGAAATGTTAGAGTGCACTCAGACTGTTTGACCCAGATTTGCTAAGAAACCAGTAAGAAAATCTTTCAAATAGAGAATTACAAAAGGGATCAGGTTGGAAGGGAGCACAGTGAATCATGTAGTCCGACCTCCCTCCCTGCTCAAGCAGGGCCATCCCAGAGCACATGGCACAGAATTATGTCCAGATGGTTCTTGAACATCTCCAGTGAGGGAGACTTCATGACCTTTCTGGACAATCTGTGCCAGTGCACGGTCACTGCACAGGGAAGTTCTTCCTCATGGTCAGGTAGAACTTCTTGTGCATCAGTTTCTGCCTCTGGTCCTGTTGCTCAGCATTACAGACAAGAGCCTCCAAAAGGCTCCATCCTTTTGGTACCTCCTCAGATACTCTTATATTGATGAGGTCCCCTCTCAGTTTTCTCTTCTCAGGGCTGAACAGGCTCAACTCCTTCAATCCTTGTAAGAGTGATGTTTCAGTCCCTTAATCATATTTGTTGGCCTCCACTGGTCTGCTGCAGGTGCTCCATGTCTGTCTTGTCCTGAGAAGCCCAGAACTGGACACAGCACTCCAGACACACTCATCTCACCAGGGCTGAGTGGAGGGGCAGGGTCACCTCCATGACCTGCTGGCAATGCTCTTTCAATGGTCTTTCACAGGGAGGATGAACACTGTTGGTTGTCTCTAGAAGATTTTGATAAATCAGTGTTTGTTCTATTGTTTTGTAGATGCTTATGAAACAGCTAAGATGTTATGTGAACAGTACTATACAGTGGCACCTGATCTGGAAGTTGAAGAATTCAATGGTAATTATGAAATAAATTTAACTGATGTATGTAAGAAAATGCATTGCTGGTATCTGTGATCTGGATTTGTTAATGAATTGTAAGTTATAATTTGAACTCTGCGGTCCTGTATATGCAGTTACTTTAGTTCTAATGTGTCTACATGGGCACCTGAATTATAGTTTATCATCATGATGTGTACTTTATGCTGAATGCAGAGTTCTAGCTGCTGAATTCACTATCACTTTAAAGAAAATAAACCAAGACTCCTCATAACTGAGAAGGAAACATGCCTGCCTTCTAATCTTGTAATAGAACTGAAACTTGTTTCATTCTGAAGCATGCTTGTAAACCCATGAGTTCCTCTGGCACTCTTGACACAGTGGTGAGCCCTCCTGTGTAAGACGGCAATATTGGAATTTTTATTAGGTAGCCTATCCTTTAATCCTGTCATAAATTTCTCACGTAAAAATCTGTTTCAAGTTGATTGCAGAGATGAAAATTGGATGAGACACAACTGATGAGACAGGCTTTGTCAGCATATTGGCTGCTTTTTGTTCATTATTTTATTGACAAAAGGGAGCTTAGTTTTTTCAGTTAAAAAACATTTCCTGAGTGATCCTGTCCCAAATTTTGGACAGCAGCCAAACATAAGACTAAGACAGTTCCAAACTTCAGCAGAAGAATTGCACAAGTCTCAGCAATAGGTAACACTCAAGGGAGAGTGAGATACATGGAATATGTGTTGCTTAAAGTACTATTGAGCAGTGTAGAAATATTTCTCTACACAAGGTGATACTATCAGAAATGATGCATTACCACCCCTCTCTCGCAAAAACAAAGGACCCAACCTTCCCCTTTTAAACTGAGTGATTCTAGAGATAAAACTGAGTGTTGCAGCAGAGGAATCAGTCAATGCAAAATTCATCTGAAGGCATAAGTAAAAACATCCAACAGTCAAGAAAGCAAATTCCTAGAGCAAGGAAAAAAAAAAAAAAAGTGAATAAAGAATTACCTGTTTCCTTTAAATCAGCTTATTTTCAATATCAGGAAAGCAACTTTGCAAATTACCTCACAAGAGTAACAATAACTCATTTTCTATCTCTGTGTCTCAAACGTGTGACTCAGTTTGCCTTGGTTTTGGTGAAGCATAAAGGAAAGGGAGTATGGACTGACAAAATTAAAAGAATAAAATACCAAGTTGCCTTGCAGAGCACTGTTTGGGTCTTCTCCTTTTCCTAGGAGTTTTCACTACCGTGTCTCTTAAAATAATGACTGGGATTATTACCAGTCCTCCAATGCCAAAAGGAGTGAAGTTGACTGCAGTCATGTTCTTTGTGCATATTTATATCTTCCTGGGATTTATGAAGCAGACAGTTCGAGACTTCTCTTCAGTCTGAACTACTGCTCAGTCTGACTCTGTGACTGCATAATTTAATGCCAGGAGATATTTGAATGTTCAGGGATGACTTCATCTTTGGCACCAAAACTGTCCTGGGATGTATTAAATGCAGCTGTATTATTTCCTGCCCAATCAATCAATGAGCACTCTGACATTCAGAGCTGTGCCAAGCCATACCCCTCTGCTGAAATACTCCCAGTGGGACAGCAGTGCACAAACAATTCAGTGAGGGTTTGGCATATGGAAGCTGTGATGTTGTTTGAAGTATATTTTAAAATTTTTATGAATACTTACATTTTGTGTGTTTTAATGAAGGGAAAATATGTAGTTGTTTTTAGACTTGGGTTTTTCTTTACTTTAAGAATCTTTTTGTGTAGCAAATATTAAATAGTATGTGAGCATGTGAAATTTTCCCACTTAAGTAGGAAAGTTCTCTTGGTTAACATACACTGTTGGTATGAAATCAACCACTGCTTAGTGAAGTTTCATATCTAAACAAAGTCTGCTGACTGGATGGATTTGAAGATCATAATTATAATGTGTTCTTTCAGGTGATAACAGTGACTAAAATTTATGTTTTTACTTCATGGAACTAATTTTACACTGGGCAAATTAGAACATCATTACATATTTGTTTGTGCCTGCATGTTCATGTTATTCTGGTAAAAGGCAATGCTACAAAATACCCTTTTGAAAAAAAATGATTTGACATTTTTATTTCTTTTTTTTTTTCAGCTAAAGCTCCAAACAAGCCTATTCAAGTAGTCTATGTACCTTCTCATTTGTTTCATATGTTATTTGAATTATTCAAGGTAGGTTGCACTTGTTAATTTTTGGGAGGGTTTTGTGATCCTGTTACTGTTGAAATTGAGATTCCTTTCAGTTACAGCTCTTAAATGTTATTTCAGTTTTCCTTTCTTAAGCTTATTCTTAAGTTTCAAACACTCTTAACTTGTTTAAAAGCCAGACTTAAACCCCTCTCTTATGACCTTGTGTACTTAAAAACTGCCTGGTTTCCCACTTTTCCTGTTGTGCTTTAGTAGCTTTTTTGATTAACTTGGAACACTGATGACAGTCTAGTTTTGCAGTGATGGAATATTCATAACCTTGCAGTTTTTATGAGCTAGCTTCTTGATTGCATATTTGAGGACTGGTTAGAATCAGTGTCTTTATTGTGAAAACAGACCCTGTATCTTTGAACAGTGTAGATGACAGGCTTTGTTTTGGTTTTGTGTTTTCTGAGTAATTGGAATAACAATGAAAGTGGAACACGTGATAGCTGTTACATGGTTTGAAAGAAGAGAGGACATCTGTAAGTGGTACAGCTGATCATTAGAAATCGAGGGGAAAGCTTGTATTTGGCCAGAGAGAAACTTCTACAAAGTACTAGTTTTTTGGGGTTTGATTTCTGACATTTGTCAACCGTGTTCATTTAAATCTTCCCCCATTTTGCCATTTGTAACATTAGTTTTGGGGCAGAACAGATGAGAATTTGTACGTTACAAGTGGGTATGTCTTTGGTACAGACTGGAAACAGGCTGAAGCCAGTTGTAGCTGCTAAGAACTGGGAGGGACTGGCAGTGGGACTTCTGTTAACATGCATTGTGCAGTCAGATTGACAGATGGTAACTTAAAAATTATGTGACCCAGGCTGAGAAATTCAAAACTAGCTTTCTGTGGTGAACATCACTGTTGGTGTTGTGTGTGATGGAGGTGAAGGATGTTCTTATCCCGTGGATATATATACTTGATATCTCACAGGAAAAAAAGAAGTTTTGCTTTCTTTTCTCTGACTATATCAAATAAATAAAAGTTATACATAACAAGTTGTAATATAAAAATTTAACTGGGCAATTCGTTGACTTGATGGCACTTGAATTTATGTTAAATACAGCCTTTTCTGTCTTGTATATAACTGTAGGACAGAGTACATGCTACAAAATAAATTCAAGTCCTAACTTGTCACAAAAAACTTCTATGTTAAAGTTAGAATCAAAGAGATTGTGTTTTCTTTTATCTTCAGAATTCAATGAGAGCTACAGTGGAATTGCATGAAGGTAAGAAAGAAGCCTATCCATCGATCAAAACCTTAGTCACTTTGGGGAAAGAAGATCTCTCTATTAAGGTAAATGCCTAAAAATAATACACAGCTTGCAAACCTGCTAGGTTTAGAGTAGTATGACTTGTAATTTAAAAAGGCAAATTAATTATTGTATCACCTGCTTCGTATCATTGAAACAGAATAGTTTTAGTTGGGAAGGACCTACAAGGAACGTCTTGTCCAACTGCCACTAAGGACTGACCGAAAGTCAAAGCATGTTTGTTAAGGGCAGTGTCCCAATGCATTTTGGTCACTGACAGACTTGGGCCATTGACCACTTCTCCAGGAAATCTGTTGCACTCTTTGACCACCCTTCCCATACAGAAAAGCTTCCTGATGTCCGCTCTAAACCTCCCCTGATGTTGCAGCTTTGAACTGTTCCCACAGTCCCATCACTGGATCCAAGGAGATGAGATCAGCACCCCTCTCCCCAGTTCCCCTCCTCAGGAAGCTGTAGACCATGACAAGGTCACTGCCAGCCTTCTCTTCTCCAAACTAGCCAGCCCCAAAGTCCCTAGCTGCTCCTTCAATAGTTCTATAGTAATTTAGATAATGCTTCTTGATGTTTTGTGGGTTTTTTTCAGAACTTAATGTTTAAAAATCTTCAATTTTCATTCCTTAGATAAGTGACCAAGGCGGAGGTGTACCTCTAAGAAAAATAGACAGATTGTTTAACTACATGTACTCAACAGCACCCAGGCCCAGTCTGGAGCCCTCAAGGGCTGTGCCTTTGGTAAGCAATTGCAATATGTATTTGAAGGTCCCTTTGCACCAGTCTGATTTTACATTTCCCTTCACTGCAATCTGCTGGATCAGGTTTTCCACTGAGGAAATTGTTTATCATTAGCAAGTCTATCCAGGTAGAACAGGAGAAAATGGATTTTGTTATCATCACTTAGTCTATGGAATAGAAAATTACTTTGCTTTGTCTTGGCATTACATTCTTGGAAATGAGCATGAAAAGCCTGCATAAGCACAGTATTTTCACAGGTTAATGGGACAGGATCTTCAGTACTATATTACTGAGCAGGTGAATGACCTAATGAGCTCCTCTGGTGTATAAATTACTGTTAATCTAAGTTTCCTGTCATAAATGGATTAGAAAGGTGAGCCACAATGCTCAGCACTTGAGAAGCACCTCCTGGCAATGCACAAGCTTATACTGAAGCTTGAAGATAATTTTTCTGTAAGTTATGGACTGTAAAAACACATCAAAATCATTCCCAGACCTGCATGTGGTATGAAGATATTTGGTATATTCCTATTTAATTGGAAATATCTTATTGATACTCCTTTCTGAGATGCATCAGGGCCATTTTAAAATAAAAAAATAATTCCCCATAGTTTCTTCTAGGCAGGGAAATTATTTCAGTGTTGAATGAGTATATTCTTATAGCAGGCATAATTTTTAAAAATATCATTAAAATACTATTTCTAAATTGTTTTATTCAATTGCATATTGGCTCACTGTGATAAAAATTGTATAGATACTGTTCCACTTGACTGGTTTTCAGTAAGTGAATTAATACAGATACTGTATTTTGCCTTTTCTCATCTCTGTCCTCTGTTGGTTCTGATGCAATCCTTTATCTCTAAGCCTGTTGAGAAGCTGATTCTCTGAGAAATTTCCTTTCCCTGCTTAGGAGCATTCTGATCTAGCATGTTCCTAAGTGTTTTTTTCTTTCCTCCCTTGCTGATACTTCTGTGCTTGCAGTGCCTTCAGATGGATTAAAAGAATGTGGGGCAGAGTACAGAATCACAGGATTGTTAAGAATGGAAATGACCTCCCAAGATCATCGAGTCCAGCCTTTGACCAAACACCACCATGTGAATTAAACCACAGCACTAAATGCCATGTCCATTTGTTTCCTGAACACTTCCAGGGATGGTGACTGACTCCAGTCCTTCCCTGGCCAGCCAGTTTCAATTCTTGGCAATCATTTCAGTGAAGAAATTATTCCTGATGTCCAGCCTGAACCTCCCTGTCACAGCTTGGGGCTGTTCCCTCTTGTCCATGTGACTATTTTGGATATAAAATATTTAAGAGTAAACTGAGGATAAAATCAGTTCAGTGATTCAGAGGTAATAAATTTCCTTTTAGGTTATGAGCAGAAAGTCTTTATGGTGCTGCCTTGGCCCACAGTGGGTACCATTGTGGCATGGCTGTGCACTGCACTGGGTGTACCCCTGTGCACTGTGGGAGGTGTGAAACCCAGTCCTGGGTCTGCACTGGCTTGGTACTGATCCTTCACAGCTCCTGCCTCTACAGCACATCTCAGTCTTATGTTTCAAACTTCTGCTTTTTCATGGAAAATCTTCTTGAACGTGGTGAGTGAGAGGGAACAGACCTTAATTCAAATAAAAGCTTTTTTCTTTGTCACAAATGGTAGAATCTCTCTTGATGCATAATCTGCCATTGTTCTGTCTCACTTTTGATCAGCAATTTACCGTATCAGTCTACAAGGATTTCCTGAAACTTGTTCTCAGGGTAAACTCACACCTTGATTACCAGTTGTATTCACTATTAAATTGTCTCTTCCTTTGTAGCTCTGATTGTAAAATGTGTTCATCTTAGGACTGGCACTATTCTTTTTTCTTTTTTCAGTGCATCTTTAGCAATGCATTGCTGTGTTTACTTCCTCATCTTCAAAACTGCTTACTTCGATTCTGTGGCATTTATCCTTGGTATTCTTCTTCTGTATCCCATTTTCAGGCTTTATTTTCCTTTCCCAGTCTTTGCACTGTAGTCAAACCTACAAAGTATCCCCATGTCTTGTGAGTCTGGCAGCTTTTGCCTTGTGAGTCTGACCAATGTCTGCACAAGACTGAATGTGGAGAAAAGTTGTTCAGCTTTTTTATTTATATGTGTGTGCAGAAAGAAAAGAGTCACAAACTCTGTGAATCTGTGCCATATCTTGTCACTAACAGGAACAAGGACGTAACAGTGAAGTTTGACAAGTTATGTATTATCCAGTTATAAAAACCATTACGCTATGCTTTATATGCCAGTCTGGAAATAAAAAGCTTTCAGCAGAAAGGTTCCACATAAATCCTCTTTGATGTCCATACAGAAGGAGTTTCTTAATTGTTTAGTGCCAAAGACCAAACCACTAAAGAATTACAGTGCTGCAAAAGGTTGGTGGTGTGTCATCCTTGACTTAGGTAATATTCTGAACTAAGCTTGAGTGCAGTGTAAATAGACATATTTTTCTGTTCCAGCATTTCTTCCCCTTGTTATATGAGCCTCTGTCTATGAAACATTCATGGAATTGGGCAGTGGAAGAGAGGTATCCTTGTGTTGATTGGGGAAAATTTTTGCTCCATGTCATTGCAAATGTTGCTTAAATCCTGCTGAGAAACCTTGTTACCATGACAGCATTCAGATTCTAGCAGGTCTTGGGTTCATCTGCACTGCACATAGAGTACACATTGAAACACATGGTCATGTTTAATGATAGTAGGTTTTCCTAGGGAATTAAATGGTTCTGTCTCTGACAGCATCTGTTTATAACAGGAGAAATGTGGCTTAAATTAATTTTAATTTAAATCTGTCAATGCTCGTAACACAAATGTAATAACTTCCGATTTGCTTAATGCATACCATAGCATTTCATTATAAATTTGCTCTAAGGAGCTTTTCTTTCTCAAGACAGATCATGGACTATTCTGTCCTCTAGGTCAAGCACAGATCTATGTAGTAATCACCTCTTGTTATTTGTCTTTTCCAAAATAAACCCTTTGCAAGGCCAGGATTTAACAAGGTACTCATCTGGGTCTCTTGTCTCCGTATTTCTTGTAAGTTTTCTGATTTGGAAAGCACCCTAAAGGCAGTGCACAGAGAGACTGACAGAAATGTTTGAAAGAGGGCTGTATGAAATAATGATGTGGGCTAGCACAGAGCATAAAGGAACAGGAGACAGAATCAGGGTGTTAAGGAGGGGCAGTTCTGGAGTGGGGGAAGTAAAATGTGTTTTCAGTATTGTTTGATACTGCCCTTTACTGGAGCTGGTCCTTGGGGTATGCACTGTCCACAAGTTGCCTTTTGGTCACGGTGCTTTATAATTTCTGTAATGTATTAATTGTCCAGTCTCCAGAAAAGAAAGTCAGCTTTTGACATTTCTTTAGTTCTTTCTAAGGCAGTCAAATCAATTTTTTAGAGGTTAAGAAAGAAATCTCTGAAGTTTCAAGACCAGGTGTGTGAAAGTGATGTATGTGTCTCTAGTGGGAGATGAAATTTCTCTTTGAGAAATTTAAAAGATGTTGGGAAAAGTGCAGCTAAGCAACTGTTGTAACTCTGTGAATGGACACTAATAACTATCGCAAGCAGTGTGAAAAGGGCATATTTGGCATTTCTGTTTCTCATTTTGCTCAGGAGTACTGAGTCAGCAACTGTTACCAATTTAATACTAAATTTAGAGTTCTGTAAAAACAAGGCAAAAAAGGCCAAAAGATATTGTAGTAGATGACAGCAAGAGAATTTGTGATGGACAGTGTAGTACAAGTTCTTTAATGTTCACTTTTGTCTCAAAGGATTTCCTGTAAAGTGATACCACATATTAGCTGTGCATAATGCTTGCAAATCCTTCTTCTTGGCCTTCTCTTTTCTGTATCATTTTAGGCCTTTGTTTTTAAAATTCAGGGCATATTTATCACTTGACTGTCAAGCTGCTACTGTAGAAATACTACTGTGGAATGGATTTATTGGTTTTCTGAAAGCTTTAGGTGTTTAATTTTTTTTGTAGTTCACCCTTACTACATTGCCTTGTATATGTGGGTTTTTTTTCATATGCTTGTGTTTAGAATAGTTCCTTTGTTGCACTGGATAGTCCTGAAAAATTCAAGTGGGATTTGGGAACATAATCAACCACTGTGGTTCTCAGCACAGTCATCTGAAAGGGTCATGTGTTGAGCAAAATCTTATTCCCTGGCTGTAGTGAGAGAGACTTGGAGGGTTTTATTATAACTTTACTGACAAAAGAGGGGTGGAAGAGGTGCCAAGTGATTGATCTTGTTGCAGGCATGGTTATGAATATTAGTTTTGTAAATTTAAAATCTAAACTTTGTACTCATCAAGTCCGTTATGCTTTGAAAATTGTGTGACTGTACTGTGTCTCAGTCCTCAGGAGATCGTTCAGTGCTGTGGAATCCTGATCTTGTGTTACACAGAGAGGATAATTTGCCTTGTATTGATCTGTGTGTTCCTCTGCAGGACTCTGCTGATCTCTGTGGCATCAGCAGTCACTTAATAGTGTGACCTAGATGAAGTAGACAAGAGTTGTCTCTGGCTTTTTTGTGGAGACATTTGAGATAATAATTGCAGGCTTGGGGGAGAAAAAACATGCCGTCAAAACTCCGATTTTTGCCAAAGAAAGAATGCAGTAATACAGCAGTGGTCATCACAGCGAGGAAGCTGTGCAGAGCATCGGTTTGCTTTGCTGTTTGGAGGCAGCATGTGTGGTGGGCTGCACCTGCCTGCCTCTGAGAAAATGCAGAATGGACAAGGGAGTTCTAGCAAGGGAACTTTTTTGTACTAAAAACTAACGCAAAGGAAAAGAGATTGCTCAAAAAGCTGAATATGACTTAGAGTATAAGCTGAGAAATAAAGGAAAGCTTCAAAAAGAATTTGATACAAATCTAACATTTAGATGTCCTCTCTTTTGTAGATTAATGCAGAGATCTGTAGCACTTTTTTAAACTTTTCATCATGTTTTTCCTTTTGTTCTCTTGTTTCTGCAGGCTGGGTTTGGCTATGGATTGCCAATTTCTCGTCTGTATGCGAGGTACTTTCAAGGTGACCTTAAACTCTACTCAATGGAAGGCGTGGGTACAGATGCTGTTATTTATTTGAAGGTATGAATTTGACCCTTTTATAAACTAGTAATGCCGTGCAGGTTGTTTGTAGCAGGCTTTTTTCACTCTTCAGCTTGTTTTCAAATTTCTTTTTGCCATCTTTGACACTTTAACCTAAATCCTGAACCCCAAGGTTATATATATTAATCTGGCACTAATACTAGTTAGTTTGCTTTGATTCTTTTTCAGTCCCTGTGTTGTATTGTTGCATTTTGTTAATCTATCGTAAGTGGTGAATCTTCCAGGAGCTGTGATAAGAGATAGTTTTAGTTAATGCTTTTTGATTCTAAATTTTGGCCACAATAGAAATGAGAAGACTACTGGCCAACTCCTGACTAGTAAATGCATTCTATTCTATTCTATTCAGTTCTTGATGCAATAGACTGTATTGATCCTCTTGTCATTTTCTGGGAGAGCCCAGGCTACTCAGGGGCTAAAGTCTGACGCTGCTTGAATTTCATAAGGGAGCTTAAAAGAACAGTGTTTAGCTCGTGTGGGTTGTTGGCTTTGCACTGTCACTGTGCCTTGCTGTATATAGCAAGTGAGTTGTGGACTCCCCTGCTTCTGATGGGTTTGATCCTCTGCATGTGTGCATGGAGGAAAATGTCTGGCCTTTCTCAGAGGAAAAAGGTGGGCCCAGGGCACTGAACTGGGTCAGCCCCCATGGATCAGAGTGCTGGCAGAGCCCAAGTACATTGGGGAGAGGAAATGCTGGAGTAGCTGTCTGCTCTGTGTCACTGACAAATCTCACTGAAATGTTTCTGATTAAAAATATTTTTCTTGCTATCTCTGTAGCCACCACTCCCTGGAAAGAATGGAACTATTTTTCAATTATTTTCTTTTGATTTTGACTGGGACTTTGAGTATAACTAGAGTTACTAGTCACAGCTCAAGTATTTTCAAAGTAGTGCTGTGACGTGTAACACCGGGATAACTGTGACACTTGTTGGGTGCAAAAGTTGTAACTGCAGAACTCCCCAGAGTATCACTGTGCTCTTGCATCTCCAAAGATCTCTAACCATTGCTTTTGTTTTTCCACAGGCCCTTTCAAGTGAATCATTTGAAAGACTTCCTGTTTTTAATAAGTCAGCATGGCGGCACTACAAGACCACACCTGAAGCAGACGACTGGAGCAATCCTAGCAGTGAACCAAGGGATGCCTCTAAATATAAAGCTAATCGATAATTTGCCACCTTTTGTCTCTGTTGGAGATGACCTCTGCATTCAGTATAAAGTCTCTGCTTTGTTCCAAAATCCTTCAAACCACAGTAGCTAATTACTTCCAAACAAAGACCTAATCAGGGCATTGAAAAATACTAAGAACAAAGTGATGATTGGGACTTAAAGGAAGGCACTGAGCACGTTTGGTATGTGAATCCTGTGTACTTCACCAGAATATGCTTGGTTGCTTCAGTCATGCATTGACAAAAGGGATCGCACTGTGATTGCACTTAGGAATACAACGTTGTAACAAAACGATACAATTTGGAGTGGCCAATTCTTATTCCAATGTAAGGATTGGTAAGATGTGCAGAATCCCTTAAAGTGGTGAATAGTATCTTGCACAGCAATATGGTGTAAGAGAAAAAATCTAACGTAGTTAAACGTGTGCTTCGAAAACCCACTGTTTGCGGCATTTTGTATTGCACAGTGTCACCCCTAAGAGAAAATCCCTTTGAGCTCTTCAGATCTTATCTCTAATGAGTTTATAAATGCATATTTCTAAAAAGGGTTGCGCAGCTTTAAACTGATGCTTTCTCCAAATTCCCAAACCCATTTGTCATGTGCATACAAAAGTTGTGTTGTGATAAGACGGTAGGATTTCCACTTCTTGGTATGCACCTTAATGATTTTCTCGACACAGAAATGCATTTTTCCTTGTTTTGAGGAAAGCTCCTAAATAGTTAGATCATCTCTCCATACAAGAAATTCTGTCTACACAGGGACAAGGGGCAATTCAATTTCCTATTTGCCTATCATTTTAGGGGAACTGGGGAGGGGAGAGAAATGCTGAGGCCAGACAGCCAGTCATACAAGTGAATTTGCCTTAAGAGTGTTGGTTGCTTGAAACTTGATTAGTTTAAAACCTGTAAATAGTTTGCAAAGTTATTTATACATTCAATGTCTGACTACAGTCTGGTAACCTGAATTTGTAGTGTATATAAAGATGTTGTACACCAGCTTTTGGAACGTGTCATTGGTCTAAGTACATGCAACTGGAAATGCAGTAGAAATGGGAGGGACAAAATGTGGTCGGTACCTGGTTTAAGTTAAAAAATACCAAGACAAAAAACCCCAAGCATTTTCCCCTTAAATTTATCGTAGAAAACTGTTCTTCACAAAGTCTTTGCCAAATGCTGTTCCTGATACTACGGCCTTTCAGAGAAACCTGTGAAATTTAGAAGTTCTGGTGATACATTAGCTATGGCAATAAAGTAGATGAGTTGTAAGCAGCTCTGATGCACCCTCAATTTCTCTTAGGTGTTTTGATATTTTTTGAAAGATAATAGAGATTTTAGCATGGAAAAATGAAACTTGTTTACTAAAATTGTGGGGGAACTGTCCCTTTTGTCCTCCCAGTATTTATTTTTATAAAGAACCAATTTATTAGGGAAATGCTGAGAAATTCTTAGGTATTTTAAAAAAAGAAAAAGAATCTTAGTTTGACTTAACAACAGTACTTTGCACTTCATAGCACATTTCATTGAAGGATTATAAAGTGCTTTGAGCAATAAACTCCATAGAGCCCCATTTCTGAGGAGTGGAAGTTCTTGCCTTGCTTGTTGCAGTGAGTTCCTGTTGTGTGGGCAGTGGATGAGCTCGCAGGTCCCGTGGGTGTTCCCTCACACAGGGGCTGGGATCAGGCTCGTGGGAGCACCGGGTCCTCTCCATGGGCTGCTGCCCTTCCCTGCGGCTCAGGAGGCACCAGGGCAGCTGCTGAAGGCTCTCCCTGCTGCTCAGCTGGGCAGTGCTGCCCTCAGAGCCCCCTCTGCCAGCAGGCAGGAAGAGGAGTGGGCTGATGGGGCCCTCTCATTCCCAAACTGGACTCTTTGGCCCTGGCCAGAGGATTTTGGCAGGGCATGGTGAGGGTGTGACACATGCAGCCTCCCGAGCAGCAGCTTCCCAGAGCTGCAGGCACTGCTGCAGAGGAGGCAGGTTGCTGTTCAGCAGTACAGCTGTGCTGCTGGAGTGAAACCAGGGAAATGGTTTGACTGAAACACTGGTTGCAAGTCAGATCTACTAAAATTTAGTCATTTATCTTCTGCCCCTCCCCGTAACTTCGTACTGTTTTTTAAATTATTTCAAGTTGCATATGTTTTATAGTAATTGCAGAGGAGAGTTTGCTTAAAGTTAGAAATTAGTGATGAAACTAGTATGTTCTCAGTTGCATGTGGTCAGTTTTTTCTAGAGCATTACCCAAAACATTCCAAGGAATAAGGTAGTTTCTGTAAGAAACTTGAGTTTCAGCTTTTGTTAGAAGTTTTATTTTGAAGTAGTAAATCCTGACCTGGTACTTTTTTTTTTTGCTGTCTCCTTATACATGATGAGGAGAGGGAACAGAAAGCAAAGGAAGGATACTGACATGTTGGACTTGTTGTTTCCATGAAGTGAATGTGAGCCATGGGATGTAAACCATGGAAACTGAACAAAAGCTGAAGATACTGTGGAGGATATTATGGTGTATTAGTGATGTCACTTCTTGATCCACAAAAGCAACTGGCTGGCTTTCAGGACTGGAGTCCTCCAGTACTTGAAAACTGAACTCTCCTGAAATGACACCCATTTCCAGAACCCTGAGCTTGTACAAACACCTCAAAGCAGCAGGTTAGAGCACAAAGAATGCATGTTCTTTCTATTTTCCAAGGTCTGTGTGTGGGCGTTGCAGTGAAAACAAGGGAGAAGCAACTTTCCCACTTTGTCCAGGCAGCTTGTGCTCTAGAGGCAATCCCAGGTGTGTCATCAGTTGTTCTCCACTCATTGTCTTCATGCCATGTTTCTTCATAGGGGTATTAGTCTGAAAACTGTTCTAGGGGGCAGCAGCAGACCTTCAGTTAGGAGAGGGTTTTTCAATGGCTGTGCCTGAAAAATGAACATGGGTGGGTTTTTAATATGGCTGGTGTAATTACAGACACTGATTTTTTTCATTTACTTCTTCCTTTGATTGGAATCTCTTATAACTGTATTTTAATATCTTGGGGCTGTTAATTCCAAGCGTTCTGATGGTACAAAAGTGTATTTCCTTTTATGAATTTCAGCGTTAAGGCCTGCTGATGTCATTGCAACCTGCTTGTCTTGACTTACAGGACACATAAATACAAAAAAAAAAATGTTTTCAGTGAAAATGTTCCTTACCTGTTGTGTTTAGTGATTACCAAACTGAACGAGAGATGTTTGCTCCGTGATTCTTCCTGAGAATTTACAAACACTTCTGTATGTCATAGTGTAACACATAGTTTACTTTTTGTCCATTGTGCATTTTTGTGGTGTATGTGTCTTGAATGTAATTTTATTAATCCCCTGCCTAGTTTAATGTTAATAGATACAGAAGTCTCTCCAAACCATGTCCATATTTGTGCTCCCTGCTTTTCTAGGCTTTGTTTTGAGGCAACAAGGAGTCTTTCAGAGTCTGCACTTGATGAGAAATATTCAGAAGATACCAAAATGCTTCTTTTGCAACTCAGGTGCAGTCTTTGCCTGTGCAATTGACTGTGATGACCTAGGAGAGCACAGAGAAAGTCTTTGTCCTGCTGCAGTCTGTGCTACCTCTTGAGCAGTGTTTAAAGCAGGTCCAATGGCACATGCTTAAAGAATATGGGTATTAATTGTTGTGTTCTTGGAAAACTCAGGCTACATTTGCTGCTGCAACTGGGTAGCATTCTTTTGTTTGTCCTCAGTAGCATTTGCTTTGAAACAGCCGTTCACTTTCTCCAAGAAGTGAGCAAGAGTGATCTTCAGTGCAATCTCCTGATCACCTCCACCCAGACATAGTATTTAAGGCGGTATCTTGACCTCATTGACATGGAAGAGGTTTCCTCCCTCTTTACCTTATTAATAGGCACTTCTAGATCCTTATGTGTGAGATGCTGCAAAAGTGGTCAAGATTCATGGAAATAATTCTGTAGAAAACAGCCTAAATGTTTACTGTTAGTATTTACCTTGGGGATAACCACGTCCCGTTGTGCAGTGTTCCCTTTCCTTGCTTGTTTCCAGATTGCTGTGGTTTCTGGTAGCTCTTCCTTGCTTCTTCCTGGCATACACACTTGTCTATGGATTAACATATATAAATGTGTTTTTGCTGAAGTTAAGAGAATATGATGGCACATGACAGAACAATGTGTTACTGAGTTCAGAGGCTGAGTTTGTTCACAAATGGGGAACGTAGCTATAAACTGTAGTGACTTCAGGGCTGAGTCTTGCAAATGCTTGCACAAGTAAACAGTGCATGAGAGGAATGCCACTTGAATGAATCTGTTCTCAGGATCAGGACTCAGGCTGTTGATATTAATTTGAAACAATGAAGATTTGTGTAATTGAAGTGGCTTTCTAATTAAAAATAAATAAGAAAATTTGAAGTTCATGTGCTTTAATTGCAGTATTATGTTGCCTTAAGAGTCCTCAGAAAACAGCAGAGAGAACTTGTTTGCTTCTTAAATCTGGAGGGGTTTTCATGTAGTACTAGAAGAATTGATGAGTGTATGATAATTCTGACATTGTCCTTCTGGTGTTAATTGCTTTATTGAATTTTTCCTTTGAACTGAATACTGCCAAGAGTTGTTGGACACAGTCCTTTGAAATCCATGCCCTCTGCAGATCACATCAGGCAGAGGCAGTCTCCAAGCAGTGCCCTCAATGCTCTGGGCTGTGCAGCAGGGATTGTCCTCAGGGATGTGCAGGTTGGCTCACCTCACATGGAAGGTGTGCTGGGCCTGCACTGGGGGTGTGAGAGTTTGTCATGTGGCTGGAAATGAAGTCCCTTTGTTCCCAAGGTCGGGTACGGGACAGCTCTTCCTGGTGAGCTGCTCTGTGCTGCGCTTGGTGTCCACGAGGGAAAGTGGTCTCGTGGTGCTTTACCTCTGAAGTGGCATCGTTTGCATCTACTAAACCTGCAGTGGAGGAGTGAGAAGGTAATCTTTCATGAGCTTACTTGGAGATACTTTAAATTTATTTTTGAATCTTCTGTAACTTGTCTTGTTTCTAGTCCAGTGCTTGTGTATTTGACTTGCGTATACTCTTATTTTCCTTTTTTCTTTCTGTGGTTGACAAATAAAATGACATAAAAACTACACGTTGACATTCTTAATGTACTGGTTTGGTTTCACACGATATGGAGCTCAGTTTGTGATTTGGCAGTCCAAGGTCAATTTCTCACATGCCTGTAGAGGGGCACCCTCAGAGGGCTGCTCTCGGGAGCTCAAGAGGAATTTTAGCATATGAGCAGCTTTTAGGTTTGGGGTTTTTTCTGCTATATAAGCCTCCCAAAGGTTAATTCTCAGATTATATGTGACAGCCAAAATAGCTGTTAGAAACAGATATATAACACCCAAGGCTTCTACCTTGAAATTTCTTCAGCATTTCATGAGGTTTTATATGCATTTTTAAGTTATTCAAGAAAATGAAAAAACCCGAAGTTCGTTACCAAGTAGTTCCAGAGCAGGAAAATGCCTGGGGACCTGTCTTGCTTGGCTCGTTAGCTTTCTTATTAAGTAATAAATGAGGCTCCAGATGGCCAGAATTTTTCTAGAAATGAGATAATTTTCTTTCAGATGAAGAATTTATTTTAAAACTTCAGCTGAGAAGAAATCTGTGTGTTGTACTTTCTCACTGCTTACCATTTGCCATGACGGGGTATTCACAAGAGATGAGTAGTTAATTAAGTAGCTCAAAATTGCAAAATGTGTCAGCATGTACTGCATATTTGACAGTAGCTGCCTGTAGAAGATAAAGCAAACAGTTGCAGCAGCAGTATAATGAGGATTTATGGCTTTAGGACACAGGCGTATGTGGGAGAGCAATTTGTAATAAGGGATCAGTTTCTTGTTACACAATACATGCCTTTTTTAGATGGCTGTAGACTTACTCAGTACTTCAATTTGTTTTCAGTGGAAAGAAGTCTTGCAGTAGACAGTTTTTAAATGAAGTGAGACATATAAAACATGTCAGGCATTCTTGATAAGAAAAATAAACTTTTTTAAAATGTCAGATCAGTTTATATTCTTGATCTAACTCAGAGGCTGTTTTTACTTTAAACTTTTTTACCATCTTCTCTGGGAGTTACATGGAGTGTAGTAAATAATGCCTGCTGTGTGTTGTCGTAAGAGCATCAGCCATTTAGAAATTGCAATCCCACAGCAATCCCAAAGTCCTTTTCCATCCTAGTGACTTGCTTAATTTTTTTGTATTTCTTTGGCCCAAACTGCTCCCCTCGTGTGTCTCCCTAGTCCAAAGGCAGCAGGCAGGTCACTGTGCTTCTACCACTGTGCAGCTGGAGCCAGCATTTGAACATTGTAAAACGCTTTTCTGTTTTGATCTGCCACTGTGGAGTCTTTTCCTGAAATTAATAAATGTGCAGGTACGTGCAAATACACTGATTTAAAAGATCATTTTCAGAAGAAAGCTTCAGTTCTGCCCGTTGTCAAGGTCACACATTGCCCGTTTCGCTATTTGAAAGCTTTCAGAGGAGTTTCATTGATGCGCTTGTGGTTGTGGAAGCTGATGCTGCATGCTGTGCCATGAGAGCTGTCCTGGCAGACTGGGGCTTGTGGGTGTGCAAGGCTGCCCCTGAGCACCTTCCTTGCCTGATCCACTGGGCTCTTCACCCTTTGGTTAATAAATCTCTTTCTAGCCATGAAATGCTTGATACAGGGTCCTTGGGGTGGTGGAGGACCAGCACTTGAGGGATGGTCAGGTTTGCACTGAGATAAAGGAACCTGGCTGTGTATGCCAAGTGTGGCTCACAGCTGTGTGGTAGTTTCTGTCTGTTGTTGCACTAAAGGTTAAGTTTCCCCCTAGGGAAACAATTCTTTCCTTCTTGGTTTTCAGATGCAAGTGTCCATTTAGTGAATGGGTGTCTGTGGTAGGTGTGATGCAGCACTTGAAAACTGCCTGCTTAAAACGGGTCCTGCATGTTATAATGGACAAGGCTGCCACTTACAGACTATTTCACAAATAGCCATTTGTGGTGGGTGAAGAGGTTGGAGTTGTACTTTGTTCTGGTCTTTTGAAATGGAGTTTTGACTTGCTGTTAGTGCTCACATATATAATGAATCTCTAACTTTTGGGTTCTTGGTAAACAGTTGGGTAAAACATGCAAGAAGGTATCTTGGGTATCTCTCTGTGGATGCAGTTTCATTCATGTCAGAATGGCTGGAGTCATGGTTCCACTACCACTCATTGCATAATGGCTGGGTTTTAATTAGCTCCTGTGTTGTTTAGCTCTACATTCTTAATGACAAATTGATTTGACTTCCCAAAGTGGAAGTTTAAAGGGGCCAAGAATAGAGGCGTTGGACCTCATAGCGTTATTTTTTCTTTCATTTCTTTAGAAGATGTTTTTTTGGTGTTTTCTGACAGTTCTTAATGTTCTCTCTGTGGCTGCGAGACAAGTTTGTGCTGTGGGGTCATTTGAAGCAAAGGCCCTCTTGAGGAAGTAAAAGGAAATTAAAACAAGCTACCCAAGATTTGTGGTGCTGTTTGGACTATATTTAATTTGGAACCAGCTATTCTGGGGGCATTTTGTTAGTTCTTAGACAGGATCTGGCTTTATGCAGTTTTGTTTGCATGTGAACAATATGAATATTTAAAATGTTACGTTGGTTCTTTTCTGGAATAAATGCACTAATTTGTGAGAGGCCTTTTAGATAACCAAGGGGGGATGAGTGGAACAAATGAAATTTTTCCCCAAGGGAGATAGTTTCCCTTTTTGCTTTGGCATTTGCCTTTTAATGACATCCCACAGAAGTGCAAGCTCAGGACACTGGTAAAAATAAAGCTCATTAATTTTTAAACTGATGACATAAACTATCCTAAGTATGGCCAGGTAGCAAAGTAACTGGATCCCTACTGATTCATGTGTTAGTTTTGAAATGAAAAAGCTGGAGCCCAGTATGGTGTGTAGAACAATAAAATAACATCCCCTGTTGGTATTCAGAGCTGGTCACTTGCGAAGAGCAGGTTATAACTAATCTGCTTTTACTAAGTAGATGATGACTTTGCAGCTCACAGCCACTTTATTTTACAGAAAACCAGGTTCTGTAGAGAAATATGATAAGAGAATCACAGGAATAGGGTAAAAAAAAAAATATCACAATGTGCTGAAGAGGACATAATTTATTCTATCAAAGCTGTTTCTAGAATTTGAAATATGTGTGAGACTTGATGTGCACATGCCGCCTGGTTGATGCCACCAGGGAGGGATTTTCCCTTTGAATATTCTTGCTGTCACAATTAGGCACAGGAATAATTGTTTTGAGATAATGGAACATTTTTGTCTTCATTAATCCAGTAAAACATTTAAAATACTGTGTTTGAGTGAAAGGCAGAACTGTCTCACCTGGCTCAGAACTTGCAGTTCCCTGTTCCTCGTTGAAGCAGGGGATTGATGCTATTGGAGAAAGTATCTAAAAGGGGACAGAGATACTGGGTGTGAAAGAACTGTTTGAACTGGCCAAGAATAACTCCTGGGGCAGGGGAGTTCAGGTCTCGTATCTGAGGAACTGGTTGTGACATGGGAGCCCTGCGTTCTGCAGGGAGATTCAGCAAACGCGCTTGGCCTGGGAAGAACCTCTTTTGCTGGAGTCTCAGTCCCACAGTCCCCAATTACCACAGTGAAAGTGCATGTCCAAAGGCTTTCAGTTATTTTTATTTCAATCTGTAACTGTCTCCTCTCCCTCAGGCAGAGCCATAAGGCTCTGGCCTTGATTTCCATTTGGATTAGAAATGCTAATGCTTCCTTACACCAGGAAAGGGCCTTCCCTTTGAAAAGAAAAGGACAGAAAATAGTGTCTGCGTGTGCTTGCAGGAGAGGTTGTGTTTTGAGAGGAAAGGAATCTCTTGTGAAAATCCAGTCAGGAGTTTTTAAGATAGTTTGGTACTTGAAAGGATCTCCATGCAAGAGGCAAAGCCCTGGCTCCGTATTTTTGCCCCATTTTCAGCTCTGTTTTATGAGAAGGTCGGGGAATTATGTGCTGTCACACAGGAGACTTTCCATGATGGTTTGGTTCCCTTTTACAAGCAAATTTACTGTAGAATCAAACTCTCCTTCCTGCTGAGCTGACAGGCCTGGTCAGGGGCTGCCTTGTTCCTGAGGGGTTTGCCATGAACCGAAACAAGGGTCCCCTCTGGGCTGGGCTGCACGGCACACTGGGATATTCCTTACGTACTTCCCAAGTGGTACCAAGGCGCTGCTGAAAACCCAAATCTATCTCAGGTAATACAGGTAGCCTTGTATTATCTGGAAGCGTTTTCGTGTGAACTCTGTGCCATTAAACAGTTTCTCTGCTATGCTCAATGACTTTGAAATTTGCTTGTCCTGTAATTAAAAATATCTTAGCTATACGAAGTCCTGAGCCTCGATTCACTGGCTCAGCTTCTCCCTGCCTGAGGCAGGACTGTTGAATAAATAATCTTTAGAGCTGTTGCTAATCTTTAGACTGCTTACAGAAAGGACAAATGGGAAAGAGCAAAGCAGGAATATTTTTTACACCACACTGACTCAGTTCAAGGAAGAGTCGAGTCCAAAAGCCAGTGTCACAGTTTGTCCCTGGGGCTCATGTTTGCTGCTGCAGTTTTCCATCTGGCACAGCCATACATCATCTTGGCACCATGAGAGCAACTCAGTTGCTGCTGGGGATGGTTTTCAACAGTGGAACCAGAATTGCTGCAGAAGCACCATTTCTTTCTTCCACTTTGAAGTAAGAATTAAAATAGTGGCTCCTGATTGCACTGTGCTAGGACAGAGGGTAAAGAAGGTCTCAGACTCGCTGCATCTTTCCATCTGGGACAGCACTTCCCCACCTTCACCCACATTTTTCTGGCTGCAAGGTAAAGGCAAGGAGAGGTGACCCTGTCTGTGCAGAGAGCAGCAGAACTCAAGCAATAGCATTTTGGGCATGTTGGCAGAGCTGCTCTTGCAGCTTTGTGGCTTGCAAAGCCCTGGGCTACAAGGGAAGGGGGTAACAGGCACTGAGCATCAGTGGGGTTTCCTCTGCAGGTTGTGTTCACGTGTCCAAAGATGCTGTAAAATGAAGGGGAGAGGCAGCTGTGTCTGTCATACACTTTATTTTTCATGTGGAGCTTGGCTGATAAATAGGACTAAATTAAAGCAACACTTGTGAAAAGTAAAACCCAACCATGACTCAGAAGTGCAAAATTGCCTTCCACATGTCCAAGACACCATGAGGTTCAGGTTTGCTGAAGACAGCACATGAGTGTACCAGCAGGGCAAAGGCTTCAGCTTAGTGATACCCTAAATGCAAACAGGACACCTGGTACAGAATATGGCTTTGTTGCTGGGTAGCCACCTGTGACCCTGAGAAACAGCTTCTCTTAAGAACAGGTCACTGGCGAGTTTTTCTCTAGTTCCCATTTACAAGTCGTGGTGCTGTCTCCACTCAAACCACTGAGCAAGGGCTGAACAGTAAGTGCTAAGTAAAATGAACAAAAAACAACGGTAAAAGCCAAGAACACCAAATCCTTGCCCACCTCCATTGCATTTGGACATGGCTCATCTATCAACAGCACCAGTAGAAGCAGGCAGTTCCTGTGGTGGAGGGGTCGTTTGTGACGGGAAGACTTAAGACTTGCAAAGGATCAGAAAAACTAACAAGTGCATCCCAGGTATGAAATTACAGTAACAGGTTGCCTAAGGCTGAGAAAGGTCTTAATTGCATCATCCCATTGGGCGCACAGCTGGCAGCAGCTGAAGCAGCTGTGGCTGTCCCTTTGCACATTCCACCCTATTTCCTGCTCACCTGTTTTTGCAGCTCTCTAAAGGAACTAGCTTGACTCCAGAGGACAAAGTGCACAAGATGCTGCGTACTCGGTCTTGCGGTAGTCTGAGAAGTGTCTGGCAAAATGTTCCCAAAGAAAAACTGGTTTTCTCGTAGTGGAGGAGAAATGAAAGCTGTAGGGAGTGAGCAGAGTGTGGGGCTAATTTGGTGCCTGGTACCAAGGTCTGTAATTTACTTGCCCAGGAGAGTATCTGAGAAGGAGTTTACCTACCAACCAGCTCACCCAGCAAGGCAAGGACAGCAGCCAGGGAGCACTGCTGCCAGCAAGTACAACCACCCCACGTGCTTGGGCATCTTGGTCCCTCAGTTTTTTTTTCCAAGAGCGAGTGGAGCCCTCCCTGCCCCAGCGTTTCCTGTGCTGCCTGTGCAGGGAGCCACGTGACTGGTGCTGCCCACAGCAGCCGGCGAGTCCTGGTGGGTTTGTAGTTCCAGGCAGCAGTGGCATAGGAATGATTCTGCAGCTGCAGCCCCTTCCAGGGCTGCCGGAGGCTGTGCCCAGCAGGCTGCCTGAGACAGGGGTAGTGGCAGCCTTGACCTGCTGGCCTGGCACCAAAGCTGCTGCTGGGCTGGAGAGCCTCAAACATTCCTGTGTGCTGAGGCAGCTGTGCCAGGCAAGCTTGGGAGCCAAATGGCATCAGTGGCACAGCCCCAACACAGCGCTGGGGGCTGGGGGTTTCCTGCAGCTGTGAGGCAGAGCAGCCCCAGGGCTCAGGAATCCTGCAGCCACCTCAGCAAGTGCCAGCTGAGGGATTGAACATGGAACCAGAAATCAGGCAGGACTGGCTTTGCCAACTACAAAGACCAGAATTGAGGGGAGAGTTTCACCTGTGTGCTACCCTCTGTTTCTGCTTGGGGCTGTACAGGTGTCATGGAGGGAGAGAGAAAATAATTGTGCCTAATCCTGTTCAAAAAGTTTCCTTTGGTTTTTTCCATTTTTTCTCCATATTTGTGTAGAGGAATAGCCTTGGGATCCTCTGCAGGGCAGTGTCTGTGAACACATCTTGTTTAGAGTGGGATGAGAAGTTTGTTTAACTGGCTGAGTACTATGTGACAACAGCAATTTGCTTGTCATTTGCTGAGACAGAGCTGGGAACAGCAGGTTTTCCTAGGAGGTCACGTCCCAAGGCCTTGGGATCTTTTTAGAATTCACCAGTAAAAACCATTAGCATCTTCAAACTGTCTTACTTCCTATACCACCACATTTCAGCTAGGGCTGTCTTTTCATTTACTTTCTTGCCTTCAAAGTGCAAAGCCAGGGAGCAAACCAGAAGTGATCAGGCAGCTGTTCAGGCACTAGGAACATGGAGAACGATTTGATAAGAGCAAAAAGCCCGACTCTTTACATACATCCCACACAGAGGCTTGGTCAACAAGCAGCACTGAATACGGTAAATGGATTTCCACCAACTTGCCTGGAGAGCTCTTCATTTCAGTGCATGATTTGGGCTCTAGGGCAGATGTTATTCAAAAGGAAAAAAACCCCAACTTTATTCCCCATTTCTCAACATTTTTGCTGCAGCAATGCCATTCCTTCATGTGCCAGAAGAGCCTAAGCTCAGCAGGGTTCACCTGCATCTTCTCTCTGCAGGCTGCAGCTGGCACTTCCCTGTGCTGGGTCCGGATCAGGAGCCAGCTGGGCTCCTTCTGCCAGCCCCCCTCGGGGCAGAGTTCCCACGGGCCTGGCCTGGAGCAGCAGCTGGAAAGCAGCAAGACAGGGGCAGGAACTTGCACACGGGTGTTTTTCTGTCAGTCTTTGGGGCTGTGCCTGGCAAGTGCTGCTGGCCGGGCCTCCAGCACCATGAGGGAGTGGGGATGGGATAAGCTCTTCCTGAGATCTCCCTTGCTGTGCTCCAGTTAATTTTTGACATCTCCCAGAGCACGATCCCTGCTGTCAGAGATACCCCTGGTGTTCCTCACGCTTCTCCCCATCCAGTGGTTGAGTTCATAGCTTGTTCTTCTGTCTCATGGTTAAAAAAATATATATTTTATTTTTCATCCTCATCTCCCTCGCTCATGCTGCTGAGGGAGGCAGAGGCAGCTTTTGGAGAAGAGGGAGGGGAGGTCTTATTGATGACCCAGGGTGGAGATGGAGAGCGGGATGGAGAGCGGCCTCGCGTAGGACTGCTGTTAGGGCTCTGCCGGGGAGAAAAGGCCTGGAGCATTCGGCCGCTTCGTTCCTGGAACATCTGCTTCTGCAAAAGCAAAGTGAAAAGATGCTCTTTGAGTAGTGCACAGAGGGGAAGGCTGTGGGCAGGCAGGAGTTGCACAGTGCCTCTCACCAGCAAGAGAGCAGGGAGCCAGAGCCCTGGAGCATGGCTGGTTTGCCTCTGCTGTGCTCATGAGAACCTGGTTCTTGCATGCGAGTTTCTACCTCAGCTGGGCCACACCCAGTGTGAGAACACCGTGTGTACCAGCCTGAGCCACACAGAGGGAACTCCCTTTGTGGTTTTTGTATGTCTTGGTCACACTCTTGTCTCCAAAGGTCAGTTTACTGCCTGAACACCCAGCATTCCTAGTTCCCACAGCCTTTTCCTTCTGGAATGATGGGAAGTGCCACCCCTCTCCTCCTGAGTTTCCTGGCTTTTTCAGCCTTTATTCCTCTGTCCCTTCCCAAGGGAGACTGCCTGGTGCCTGCCAAATACTGGCAGCCACTTCCCCAGCTCCCTGGAGCAGGCACAACCAAAACCCATAAACTGAGGGTGAGAATGTCAGAATTCGGGTGTCTGTTGAAAAGAGAAAACACTTGCAGGCTCTATGTTCTGTTTGGAGCTTTATTGTCACTTTTGCTTTGTAAAGCTGAGTGGAGGCCTGCCAGAGCTGGTGGGGTGGAAGAGACAGCTCTGCAGTCAAGCGATCTGCTACACTAAGGCAAGTGCCTCTACTCATTAGCAGCAATGTGGCCTTGTGTCACGCTGGGTTACAGAAGAGGTGGCATGTGCTGTGCAGCTGCTGCAGGCTTCACATGGAAAATGCCAAATCCAAGTGCCCTGCTGCTCCTCCTGGGGATGGGGAGCAAGAAGTCTCACCCGTGGCTGAAGTATTGGCAGTCAGGTCACAGGTGATGCTCGGCTGAAAGGAAGATCCAGCCCCGACAAAGTTAAGTTACCACTCGGGTCTGAGAGGAAAATATTTGTGCAGGATGTATGGGTTTGCCTGTTTGGGCAGCTGCAAACTTGAGCTCAGCTAAGTTTTCATCTTGTTCCTATTCCACTTCCCTCTGCAGTGACTCTGGACTGTGCTGACCTTCCTTGCAGGAAGGCTCTTCCTTGCATCTGGCTCTTTCTTTATCTTTATCTTGCTCTTCCTCCTCCTCTTTGAAACTCAGTATTCCCTGCCAGAGGAGAGGCAGATGCTGGCTTCCCACTCATGTTTCTGGGTGTTTGCTAAATCCCAGGGCTTAAAAATCAAGCACAAATACTGAACTCAGCTGTTCCTCTCCTAATTTACATCTTTAACACATTTGCCTTTATTGACTTAGTTTTAGAGCCTGGATGTCACTGCAGTGTGGAGTGGCAGAACAGTTCCTGCCTGGAGCTACACTTACCAAGGCTCTCATGCATAAAACCCCATGGTGTGTAACCTACCCCTGCACTACTGCTAGGTCCAAATTAGTCAAGACTTCGTAAAATCTCGGTAGTTAGCAGATGGTGGTTGCTCCTGATAAATGGTGTCAGGAAGCATTCGGATGGGGGAGGATTTCTGCAGCTGAGAGCTACAAGGATGTCACCAGGGCTGGAAAAGCCCCAGAGCCTGTTTGCAATTCAGTGGTAGGGGTGCAAAATTTCTCTTTAGATCAGAGAAATGTGAGGTTCTGTTGGCCTAAGTTGTTTCACCCTCTCACTGAAGATAATCCCCAACAAAAAAACCTTCCGTGTTTGATATTAAATAGCTTTTTCCTGGCCACTCAAAATACTTAGACTTCCTTCTGTCACTTCAGAAAACCTCAGTGGCACAGTGGTGCTTCTTGGTGGTGTGGTACCAGTGCTGGGGGACATCCAAGTCTGCAGCATCCCATGTGGCAGAGGGTACTTGGCTGTGCCCTACTCACAGAGGCCAGGGATGGAAAGGGGGATCCCACCTTCCTGCTAAGTCCCTCAGCCAGGCTGTAGGACACCTGCTTCCCAGGCCTTCAGTGAAGAGTTTGGTCAAGCAACAAAGTGATGCACTCACACCTTCAGCAGGGCAAGTGTCCGCCCCCTCTGCGTTGCCTCCTGCATTAGTGCTGAAACCACCAGGCTGCTGGCTGAAGGCACAGCTCTGCAGGAGCTGGTGTCACCATAACACCCCTTTCTCTCCAGCTGTGCCCCATCAGGCTCAGTAAGCCATGCCCTTTGCAGGCAAGGAGCTCCTTGGGCCATTGGGTGCTGAAGAAGTAGAACAAGTGTAAATGGCTTCCTTGGAGTGCTGGAGGGTTAGACAAGGCTGGATGCACTTGCTCCTTTACCACAGGTAGGGAAGTAATTTCAAAGTCTTGATTCAAGCAAGTTCAGATACACCCAACCAGTTTAGGGTTTGTTTCAGACAAACTTACTACTGGGAAAAAAGATTTTGCCTGTTTCTGAATTTGTCTGTATGTTGATACCCCTTTGCTTTACAAAGTAAATGCCAGCTGGGTGTTAGAGAAGGCTTCTGCTTTTGAGCTGCTGATTGTTCCAAGGCCATTCTAGGTCCAGGCTGCAGACAGGTGGTGTGGCCTAAACTCCATCCCCAGGTTCAAGCTGCAGCCTTATCTGAGCCCCTGCTGATGTCTGAGGCAGTTGAACCTCCATCAACTGCCCTTGTGTGCTGAGCAGGGGGAAGCCAGCCCCTTGAAGGGACATTTCTGAGGGAGACCGGCACAGAAACCCTGCCCTGTGAGCTGTGCTTTCTCTCCACTGACCTCAGTTGTAGGTGCCTGCTTGTACATGTCTGAGAGGAAGTGGGATGGACACCTGCACCCTGCAGTGGTGTCTCTGCCATTAGGCCCTGTCTGCCAGGCTGTGTGGTGGTCCTGTCTCACACCACAGGAAAGTTTCATGCCACACTAATCATTGTTTCTGACCTCTCTGTGACTCTCCTGCAGAAAACATAAGCATGGGGGATTGCACAGGTGGGCAAAATTGCCGTGAATTATAGACATGAAGACATTTGAAAACTGACATTTTGACCTCTTTCACGAACAGGCTTTTTTTTTGTGGGTAACATGGCCCTTACTTTCAGAAAATTGATGTTAGCATAAAGTATATTATAATAATTATTTGTGAAATAATAGCATATTAATGGCATGCAAATTACTGATCTAGGAATCCAGCATGCCCATAACGATTCCCGTACTTTTAATGTCAACATTAAAAGCAACTTCTAACTAACAGTGATAAGGCAAATTAACATTAATAACAGTTTTGACACTAATAGTAAGTTATCGTTATTTTAAAAGTCTTTCCTGTTGCCAAGGCTCAAACTGATTTAAAAAAAGCTACACCACCTCTCAGCTTGCTGTCACTGATGCTTTTCCTACAACATTGTGAAGAGACTTCACTCCTCTTGTTATTAGCAAAGGCCCCTGTGATTTCATCAGACTTCCAACTTGTGGTCAAACCTACTCAGGAAACACGAGTTTCTAGATTTTAAAAGACTTTTGCAAAGCACCTTTTCCTTCACTGAATTTGGTAAAACGTTTTATCAGCAAAGGTTTTTAAAAATGCCATTAGTGTGCAGTGTTGAGTGGGTAGAGCCAGGAAATAGGATCAATGCTTTTGAATTCTTTTCCTCTCTCTGCACAGCTAAACTCATCTCACCTCCTGTGGATTTCATGGGCTCTGTTAGTATCAGCTTTTAGCTATTCAGCACCTATGGCCAAAGGACCATCCTACCTGGGGAATACACACCAAGCTCTATGGGCAACAATTCACAGAGGAAGCTTCCTGTAAATGTGGACAATGCAGATAAACATGGGCATTTCATAGAAGAGTTACCTTCTTGCCCTCCCCCAGGAACATGACAATGTCAATGAACAAACTGTTAAATAAGCTCACTGTTCATGTGGTTGGGGCCTGTGTTACTCAGTGATCACCAACTTTGCATGGATAGAAGTAGCTGTAAGATGACACAGTCTCTGTTCTGAAGCCTTTGCAGCCTAATTTTAGGTTTTTCTCAACTGAGTGGTAATCAACACAGCAAGATAAGAGCTCCAGTAAGAGGCAGGCACCGCATGACTTGGTGACACTGAGTTGTGACACAGCATGGATGTGAGCTACTTAATTCACAAAAGCTCTGTGACTCTTCCTACATGTTTGTTTACAAACAGAAGCTCTGCTGAGTTCCTTCCAACAGAAGGTGCCTTTTTCTCTCAGTTTGCAACCAGAGCAGCGTATCTGAGATAGCGACTGCACTGGAGGGTCTGGGCTTTCATCACAACACAGATAAATTCTACATTCAAATTAAGCTTTGTTACTGGTTTCAATGCAGCAAAGCAAAGTCATTCAAGCAAACAAAGCTTCTTGAGGTTTGGCAAGCTACCAGAACTGAGAGATGGGGGTTAGGACTTTTTTGGGGCTCTGAAGTGTCACCAACTCACCACTCAGTGCATGAGTTTGGTTTGAGCAGGTTTCTCCCCAGAAAGATGCTGTTGCAGATTCTGAACTGCCTTTCCAAGGCACTTGGGGACCTTTAGAAAATGGCTCTGTGAAGCCAGCACATACCAAGGAGAGCTTTACAAGTGCTTCAGTCCCACCCTGCTGTCAGTTAGATGAGCCTGAACTTGACATGTAAAATAATTCCTTAGAACTTTATATCAGTAGTTTTTGAAGTTATAAAATTATAATCTTCTACTGTTGAATACAGAGCATGAAGAGAACTACTGAAAACCTTTTCAATGGCCCTGTTTTCCCTCACTACCTCCAGTGTACATCCCTGATGTCAGAGTGGTTGCATTCATGCTAACAGGGCCAAGAGACTGTATTGGTCTGTTTGTTCGTGTGGTGCTGTGATGCAGCTCTGCTGAATGCAGTATCGTTTTCAGCATCACACCTTCACAAAATACAGATATTATCCCAAACAAGCAACAGCCAGAAGCAGCAAATCCTTCTGTTGCAATATCGGTATGCATTAATGGCTTCAGCAGCCAGGTTTACCATTATCCTGCTGTGCTGGCTTTTGAGACAAAGACTGCAGCAAAAGTATCTGCTCTTGACCTGTGTTAGAGAGGAGAAATAAAAACACTCAGACTTCCTGGGATGACAGAATACCTACCCAAGCTCCGTCAGGTCCAAACAGCTCTAAAAAGTTGCCAATAAATTCCCTGGACTTTTCTTCCCATTTCTGAATGAGGTCATGGCTCTTCTCTTCCACCTTGTAAACAAATTCTTTTGACTTCTCCTCCACATTCTTCACTTTTTCTTTCATTTTGTCCACTTGGTTTTGAAAGCGATATTTCTTCTCCTGTTTTGAAAGTGTGGTCAGAGATTAATAAAAAACTTGGAAATAATTAGCTACAGACAGTTGAGAAGAAGAAAAAAAATTGTATTAATGCATCCTAATACATATGGCCTTGGTTAGCTATTCCCATGTTATTTTTATAAATGCAAGTTTAACATTTGTGGAGTGCAGAAGGTACATATTGAAAAGACTTCTTGTGTGATTACGTGTTTAATCCACTACATGAATCTTTCTGTATTTTCAAATTGAATGCACTTTGAAAATTTTATTAATTCTGTGAATGATATGACTGAGAAATTAACAGCTCAAACTTAAGAGTAGACAAAAGGCAAATCTCCCTATGTTTCCCAGCAAATGCTGCTGACTTGCTGGCCTGGATGTTAACTTGGACCAAAATGTTTCTTTGGGTGGATTTCTGCAGAGCAGAAGGAAAACTATCATCAGCTCTGAGCCTGGCTAATACAGGAGCTTCTGGCTGCAACAGATGTGTGTAGGTCAGTGGCTTGTGGCCAGCAAACTTCATAGGAAAGAGAGCAACTCCTAATTGCTAAGTCTCAGAGAAAGAGACAGAAAAGATAATATTAGGGAGCTCTGGCAAAAGCTTCTGAAATACTTCAGAATTAAAGGGCTTTTGTCTTGAAATGCTTGTGTGCTCCACAGATTTTTGGTACAAGCAGATAAGCAAGGCTGTGCTCCTGAAGGTATGGTGGTCTGTGTAGAAGCACAGATCACTACTGGCTTTTAATTCTCTGTTAACTCCATTTGATGGCCACTTGAATTTACTTTAAAAACAACCACTGACGTGGGGTTTATTCTAGCTCACAAATCACTAAAAGAACTGTCTTTGCAGGCCACAAGCACAAACAAAATCCCCAAGGTCCAAAGAAACCCAATTCCCTCTGCACCTAAAGGGTGATCAGCCCTTTAATGAGGAAACCAGTGCGCTTCTGCAAAACAAGACCAGCAGTCTTGTGAAATCCTGGGAATTTAATTTTGAAACACAAACAGCCTCTGGTGCAAATCAGTATTTCTCCATTTAAATTACTGTAAGTTAAACAACCAGATGTCAGGAGGTTCTTCAGGAGACGTCAGTCTGAGATGGGGGAAAGCATAACTTATGCAACAGGTGCTAAAGGATAAACTTGAGAATCTTCAAGGCATCCAGCATGCCTTATTCAACGGATATTTGCAATAGTGATCTTCTGGGTGCAGTACTGACAAGCAGGATTTTTTAAAGGTGAAGAAGACTTTAAAAAAAAGCACAGTAAAATAAATATTTATGCCCTGTGATCTGGGGTTTATCTGCCAGACTTCAAAATAAGAAACAGATAAACTCAACTCTAATGAAATGACACAATTCAGTCCTTCACAAGGGGGTTTCCAAGTTCTGGGGAGGGAGATGAGAAGTCCTGCTGTGAGCCATCTCAGTCACAACAGAGACTTCAGTTATGTGGGTTATCTTGAGGTTTTAAGTCAAGACTCGAAATAGAAAATGAAGGAAGGTAAAGTCTAATTTCCATAAAGTGTTTACTTCTCATTGAAGGGGCAGGTCTGTATGTGGAAGATTATTACCCTGAGCCATCCTTTCACATGGTGCTCTTGCCATTGTGGCTTCTGACCTCTACAGCAGCATCATTTATGTACCAGCTTCCTAGCATACTTCCTTGTCTTTCGGAAACCATTTTAGCTTTCCCTAGTAATCTCACTGCTCTGTGACTGGTTTTGTTAGGGTTTTTTTGTTTTGTTTGGTTTTTTTAATCCTATCACATTATAGAGAAACTTTGGATCTCAAAATCCCTGCTCTTGGGGCTGCCTTCTCAGTATAGGAATAAAGAAGGAAATTGTGTGTTGGGTGAATGGTTGAGCAGCCTCTGGTGGGATGGTTGGCTCCTTCCTAATGTATCATTGTCACCTACAGCTCAAGAAGAAAGGGGGAGCAGCAGCTTTGTTAAAAGCGTAAGATGGAAACAAAGCTGCTAATTAATAGGAGCAATTAAAACTACCCTCAGCCTACCCGTTTCTTTTAAATTAAGTACTTTCCAGCTATTTTAAAATCAGCAGGAGGAAGATATAATTTCTTAACCTTTCCTTTACATTCAGGATGCTAGGAGAGAGTGCTTGAGGAGTGAATGGGGATCAATGTACTCACATTTATAAAGCTGACATTCAGCTCTTTGGCGGTGTATCCCCGCTGGAGGTTGCGCCGGGCGTACACGTCGTAGTCCCGCACGATCCGGGTGATGATATCTGACGTGGAGATACCTTCAGTTCTCTGCGTAGGTACAAACATTCCTGAGCAAAGTGGGAAAAGAAAGCCTGCTGATAAAGCTTGGCAGGACCAGGCACTGTGGCAGAGAGCTGAGGATGAGCACAGAAATGCCTGACCGAAGGCTTGCAATTCTGCCTTATTCCTAGTTCTCTCCTGTTGTTTCTGTGTGAGTTTGGGGAAGGCAAGGTTGCTACACTATTCATTTTTTCTCAAGTCTTTAGAAAGACTAAAAATTGCCCTCTGTACAGGGTCAGCTGTGATGTGGAAGTTATGAGACTGGCAGGGGCTCCCAAGCCAGGAAGGCCAAGCTTCACAGCTGTGGCAATTCACTGAGCAGTTCTTTCCGTAAGCACAGCCCTTATTTAATGTTATATAAAGGACAAGGGAGGTTTGCTGCTCTCCTTTATTTCCACTCCTGTGCTGCACCATCTGACAGTCTCTGTTCTGCTGAGCAGAAAAGACCAGCCTCTGGCCTTGACCAAAGCCAGGAAAAAGATGCATTATAGTGACTGGGAAACACCCTGGCAGTGCCAGTGGTTTGTAACAGGAAGATGAAGTGTAATGGTAATGTTTCATGTCCATCCAGCCATGTCAGTGGCTGCATAACCACCCTCCTTGCTCTGACAAATCAGTCCCCAAGAAAACTGACCATTTATCAATACTGCTTGTATTTTCCTCAACATGACTGAGATACATGTGGCTTTCTAATTGCCTCTCACCAAGGCAGGAGCACCTGAACTGTTAATGCAATTCACAAATGCAACAGTCTCAGAGCGCAGGCACATCTTGCTTTAGTAGTTATTTAGGGCTACAAAAACTTACTACTATCACTTATATGTAATTGCAACATGAAGCTGCTGATGAGAGAGAGAGAGAAGACTAGAGATGGTTTGGGAAAAAAAATAGTGCTTTGTCTTAAAATGGTGTTATAGCTCCTGGCAAATTAATCCTCACACATTCACTTAAAGCAAGCAGGCACTGGTACCTAATTTTACAGGGCTGGAAAAAGACTCAGAGAAGGAATCAAGAAGCTTAGCAGCCTCTTGTGACTAAATGCTATGTGGTATTTTTTCTTTCTGATCTCTAATTAATACTCTGCTAAAAAAAAATGGATTACTTTAATCATGAGCAGACGTGTTTCCCTGATCGTTGCTTTTTAGGCTTGCAGCAGTCACTCAGGAAACTATTTTTGGAAGCCGTGAAATCCACTTTGAGCCAGAAACCTTTACAGATAGGAGTTACAAGAATACATATGCAAAATCCAAACCCCACCTTTGTTAAGCTGAAAGTGGAACTGTAGAGGAACATTACCCTTAGTCACTGACTTGCATTTCATAAGCTTCATGTGTTGGACTGATCCATGTTTTCCAAGCTAATTGTTCATGGATGTGCAAAGGTTTAGTCAGTGCACTGTTACCCACATCACCGTTGCCCACACGCCCTCCCATCCACTGAAGGTAGTGGGGAATTGGGAGCCCATGAGAATCTACCCAAGGAGCTCCCTGGTTCCCATCCAACAGCCTGATGTGGGAAAATGGGAGTACTGGAACTACGGAAAAAAACTGCAAATGCATCAACAGCACTGGTCTATTTAAAACAAAACCCTTAGGAAAAAGGGGAAATCAATTATTGTAATAATGCTGCTCTGGAGCATTAGGGACTATTACAGCACTCGATCTCAACATTCATCACAAGTTAACACTATTCCCAGTTTATATGTATCAAAATTCAGCCATACAAGACTCAAGATGCTTCTCTGGTATCTCGTGGTGACAGACACAACGAACCACAAGTCCCTGAAGCTGCAAGCCTGTACTCTCTTCAGCAAAGTTTGAGTTTCTCATTGTGTAGTGTGTGCACTGTGCCTGTGCTCAATGACAGCAGAGAAGGGTGTGCTAGGTTTGGGCACTCTCACACCCGGTCTGGTAATGATCCAGTGACACCAAGAGCTCCTGTCGTGTTGTCCTGTGCACTCAGCACCTTACAGAAGAAAAGCAAAATAGCTGCCTGTCCAACGTGTGTAGTATGTCCCTTGGTCACCAATTTTTACCAGAGGGGCCTTTTTTCACTGCCTACTGAAGGAAGCTGGTGCTGGCTCTGAAACTATAGAACAGTTGATCCCAAAGGAGGGTTGTGAGTGATAGCACAGGGAGGTTCACAAGAGGAAGAAGAACTGCTGCTATAAAAAGCATATTCCTTCAGCTCAGGTCAATACCTGGTCTATAGCTGTCATTGGAGAGCTTGGGAAGGTCACTCTGCATGGCATATTACCATCAGGCAGATTGCTCTGGAATTATTTCAAGGCTTCAATATACATGTTTATGCAGAACAGAAAGAGGCTGGATTTGCCAGGGCTCAAAGAAGCATCTCCAGGGAGCAGGAGAAAAAGGATGCAATTTGTTCCTTGTCCTTGCACTGTTCACTGTGTTAGGATAGCTACTACTGGCAAACAGTGGATTAACGTTATCTCCTCAAATTTAATTCATCTTCCTTGAACTGAAGAGATATAAACTCCTAATGAGTTCAGCGTCTTCATGTTCAATGTAATATGGTAGTCAACGAAACTGCTAAATAATCATGGCAAATTAATTTCTCTGATACTGATTTAAACCCTCTGCTAGTGTAATGAAAAGAACCCTCAGTGCAAGTGGATCCTAATGGCTCCTGAAGGTTGCCTGTGTTTGCCCATATTCAGGACTGGGACATGTCAAGGAGCTGTCAGTTTGTGGTTATCAAAAACTGACTAAAGTTGCCTGGGCTGCTATGGGAACTGAATACATTTTCATTCATTCAGAAGTCTTAATCAAGCACTATACAATTGTTTTAAAAATGCAGATGGGACTATTTTGTGCTAGATCTGAATGGTTTCTTTGGGTTTATGGCAGGAATTCAGCCAAGGATGTCCTCTGAGGTTTTACAAAGGGAATCATTTTGCTCAAGTCAGCAGTACCTACCATTAGGGTGTAAGACAATGTGATATTATCTCTACTGCTGCTCTCCCAGCAGTTGTGGTTAAAATACAGTAAAAGAATTTGAGCTGAGGCTGAAAAGGAAAGTGCTAAAAATGTGAAGTTGCCCTTACCTGCCTCCTTTATGTGTTTGTAGACGTCATCCGATCCAGCGGAAGAGTACGGGATGTCATCATGTGCTACGAAGTCAATCTGCCAGTGAACAGAAGAATCACATCCCACCATCACCAAATTTGGGTTCATTGGGGGATTGTTATGGAGAGTTATCTCTTTTCTTGACTTCAGCTAACTTGCTTTTGACATTCTCATCCTAAAGCCATCACCTGTGTATTGTACTAGATTCGGACCTGCAACTGCTGTGTTGTATGATCAGTTATGAAAAAACTGAAATCTTCTCTCCAAAAGCACTGCCATCACTCTGACTGGCTCAGTGCAGTACAAAACCCAAGGCACACACTCCTGCTTTTATTCCTACTGCAACAGTAAGTGACGAAGCCTTGGCTTTCAAAACCATGGAGGCAGGATAATTGATTTTGGATCCTTAGGGCTGCGCATATATACATGTATACCTAGTACTGTCATGCTGTCATTTTGTCACCCAGTGATGTGGACACTAAAATACATCCTAGTTAATTATGCTCTTGTCAAGATTCATATGTGTTGCAAGGCAATCAATAGCATGTAAAACACTCTATGCTGCATTTTAGAGGGCACATGGTATTTTTACGTACTGCCATTAATAAGAAACAGGCCTTTAATTCAGGACTTCAGTCACTAGGTGACAACCTTCCTGGTTCACCATCTCCTTTTCTGAAAGTCAACTTATCAGTAATTTTTTCAGTGTTATTTTACCCTTCAAAAACCCAATTGAGAAATCATCTCAGCATATTGAGAAAAAATGGCAAAATAAATATAACGTTTTCTGACAGAGATGGAGGCAAGGAATGCTATGTACCTAATTTCAGTGACTTGAATTAACTGAATTAAATAATTTGCTCCACCTAATAGAATTTCAGACTTGCTCATTCTCAACTGTCAGTCAACAAAGGGGAAGGGAGAGATAAGGGGAGAAATGTACCTTATGTTTTTCAAGGAACTCAGGTGTCAGTGTCCAGGGTGCATCTCTGATGACCTCATCCACATAACGACAGTGTCTGAGGGCTTCATATCGCTCCGTTTCGTTCATCACAGTGAAGCCTTTGAATTTATGAGTCAAATCATCACTGCAAACTAAAATATAGAAGTATGAGCAAAATGGCTCCACATTCAGTAAAATTAGCATGAACAGGAGTTGATTATTCCTAGATAAATCCATTAAGCACTTAATTACTAGCTTAGCGATTTTTGGAGTGTTCCAAGGCATCTAAGAGTCCTGCCTGGAGCTGGCAGATACAACTGTGTAATAATGAGAGAACCTTCTCCTTCTGGAGCTGCAGCCAGAGGCCAAGTAGGATATTGCAAAACACCTCAGGTGGTATCCTTTACATGCTAAGGTAAACCAATCCCACTCTAAGTGGGAATTTCACAGGCTGCAATATTTCAGGGGTGATGGCCAATGCTTTGAAACCAATCAAAGAACACAGCATGGACAATCACAGAGTGCTCACTAATTTCAGGTATCACAAAATGGTCAAGGCAGGAAAACCACTCAATATCACCTAATCCAAACCCCCTCCTCCCAGCAGAGTCAACTGCAGGGTCAGGGCCATGTCGTTAGGTTTCCAAAGATGGAGATTCCCCCAGCCTCTCTGGGCCTCCACTTCCCACTCTAAAAGGTGAATGTCCCAACAAAGCTCAAAATCACAGTGGGACACTTTCTCATTAAATAAACCAGATGGAAAAGAAAACTTTATAGGAATCTGTCTCTGACCTTAGCTTTGAGTTCAGCAGGTTTCACAGAAAGAGAAGTAAGGCTTGAGCCATGTTCAAAAGGGAAGCTGCTGAAGGAAGCCCCAAGGAAAGGACTGGGAGAAGCCATAAGCTCTAGTGAAATGAGCAGAGTTAAAGGTCCAGAAATCCTGCTTCTTTAACTCTGGATGTACCAACACTTTGTGACATTGCTTTTAAAGAGGGGCAGCAACACCCACATTACCAGAGGACTGTAAAAGTCAGGTATTATTTTTCTACTCACATAGCATTGTGTAAAAACCAGTGACCTTCTCCACAACTGTCTCTGTCCAACATTACAGCTACAACAGTCATTTGACACCCCACATGGAATAATGTGATACCCATTTATAGCTGGGTTGCCAGTTGTTGTCCTTCACCACAGGTCAAACCTGTGCCTTTGGATCTCACTTGTCTGTAAATGTACTTGACAAATGATAAATGCAACATTACCAGTGCTGCAGTGAAGTGTGAGAGCAGTCCTACAGCTGCTGCTTCTTTCTAATTTGAAAACATCAACCTATCAGGCAAGGTGCTGGCAAAGATGCAGTCTTTTTTGAGATCTGAAATGGATTTCTTGCTGTGATGGTCATTAAGGACTTTCAAAGTAGGAAAAATGTAGAAAGCCTTAGATAGCTCTGAAGCTTGTGCAAAATTCAAAGCCAGATAATAACATATGTATGAATTTCAGCAAGCAAAATGCTACTCTGTCCTATTATGTCAGTTTTGATGCCTGCTGACAAGAAATTTAATGGTGATCAAAGCATTTTCAGTAGAAAGATCCCTTCAGAGACTGTATTTGTATTTATTTACAGCCTTTATGACATCTTTAGGCTACCCTCTCCTGGAAGAAAAGGTCTACCAAAATTATTGGAAAATAGCAATTTTTGCTTGAATTCTGAAGAAAGGTTTGATTTTATTTTCTGATTACTATTTGTTCATGTACAATGCAGACACAGTATTTTTCTTTGTACTTCTTTTGAATCTGTCATCCTGCTCTAATGACTGAATTAGGAAGGTATAAATGTCTATTTTAAAACAAAAAGTGATCTTAGGTCCAAATAATTGTCTTCACAAGACGAAATAGAAGGGGTTGGTTGTGATGCCCACAAAGACATATGACACCAGTGCTTTTGCAGCACAAATTGCATGTGGGTGGGGAAGGTGCCCATTTTTTAAACATGCTAACACACAGTGCCTTGCTGGGAGAAGGTGCTGATGAGTGCTGGCTGCTTTGTCCTTCACGCCAAAAATAAGGGCAAAGTGAAGCTATGCCATGAATTTCAAAGCAGCCAGGCTTTTCCCCAAAGCTCCTTCCCTTATCTGGGGCAACCCCTAATCCTTTAAAAACAACAACAAAATGTACATAACTTGCAGTTTTTTTAAACCTCACAGTCTTGCGCCTCCACTTGCTCCTTCTGCAAGTTGTCTGGCTCAGCAGGAAACCAGAGAATACTGAATGTTTCCTTCCTAACAAAGGGACTTGTCCTTTACCTCACAGGAAGCTTCACGGGAATTGCCACAATTCATAAACTTGAGTAAAACTAAACAACCTGTTTATAAAGAGATTTTGTTTTTCCTCTGTGTTGGGTCTTTTCTCCCCCTTTCAACTGCTTGGGACAAATATGCAAAATAATGCACCTTATAGTACCTGAAGGTTGCACTCAGGTTCACTGTAAAGCATTTGAGCAGCTGAATGAAGGTTGCTGTGAAATGTTTCTGCGAGGAGTATCTCAGCCCTGCAGGTGCAAGGAAAATGGAACCAAACTGCACATTCATGAGTCTTCATGAGAGCAGGGCTTGCACAGCCAACCAGGCAGGAAAGAGCCACCTTCCAGTGACTCCTCTGGCACAGGCCAACTGCTGAACAGCTGTTAGCCAGGCACACAGCGAGAAGATATTCACAGCAAAAAAACAAACAAACAAAAAAAAAGCCTTAAGAAAGTAACCTGCTCAGGGACACCTGTGAACTGAAATTACATTCCACTCATGACCTACACTTGGGTCTTCAATGACAGCAGG
Source organism: Eopsaltria australis (assembly GCA_034509425.1). Lineage (NCBI taxonomy): Eukaryota > Metazoa > Chordata > Aves > Passeriformes > Petroicidae > Eopsaltria > Eopsaltria australis. The sequence continues at coordinate 131,324 of JAVTVJ010000435.1, forward strand.
CCAGACTTAGCTTCTGTGATAATGCTGAAGGGTGGGTCTGGACTTGGCAGGCAGAGGTCACGGGCTGTGCCTGTCTGGCAAAGGGACCAATGAGGCAGAAATAAAGAATGGTTGTTCTCATTCACTCATCTCCATCTTTGAACAATTTGGAGCAAATAACTGAAAAAGGTAAATTATTCATATGGAGCTATTTTAAGCTCAGAGCCATGCAGGCACCTGCTTTAACAAGAATGGGAATTGTGCCTATACTGCTGAGGGCAGAATTTGACTTTTACTTTAATTGATGCAATTGTAAGATGTAATTCAAGGCAAATCACCTAGAGAAAGCCCCTGAGTGAAAGTAGCATTCAAGTCATAGTGTATAAACAGCTGGGGGTGGGAGCACAGCAATAACTCTCTGATAGTGAAGCACAGAAGCAAAAACCCAGTGCAATAAATAACTCTGATCTTACCTCCTACTAATAAGTAGCTATTTGGGAATAGAGTTTTGGCTTGCATAAGAGCTCTAGCATGGCCGGCGTGGAAGAGGTCAAATATTCCATCTGCATACACTCTGACAGGTCTGTCAACTGTGGAGAAAGAAACACAACAGTGATTTTTCAGATCCCAAACAAGTTGCACTTAATTCTGCTGGATGGCTTTTTGTTCCCAGATCAGATGATTGCAGAGATTTACCCCAGTTCTGATATTCAAAAGCACCACAGGTGAACCTGCAGTTTTTGATACTGCACATTACTTGTTCTTTGTACTTTGCTGCTTTCCCTCAGACTTACCCTATTTATTATCATCCATCATCCCCGTATTCTAATTTAGCAAAAATGTCATCTTCCTGCCTCATTCGGAGTTCTACCATATGTCTTGTTCTTTTCTCTCTGCCTTTCTAATCAGTTATGCCTTATGGATTTTTCCCATCATCTCCCTTTCCCTCCCCTCTTGCCTTGACTTGCTTTTTTCCACAGCTTACTGTAAAAATTTATTGCTTACCTCTTCTATGTAGACCTTTCACTTCACTTTTTCCAGACTTTCCCCAAGTTCTTCTCTCTAATGAGCCTATAACTTCTTTTTCTCATGCTATCACCCTTATAACTCTTTCTGTACAGCACCTACAGCAGCAGCAGTCCTGAAAAAGGACTTGCTTTCTCAAATGACATGCTTTGCCACCTCCAAGCAAAAGCACAGTGGAGATGAAAGCAACAGAGCTCCAACCTCCATGGACTGTCTTCCAGTGACAGTAGAGAGATGTCTCTGGAGGTGACATCCAAGAGGCCACGGGAGAACATTGTTCCTTGCAGAGCTGACTGGAAAGCTGCAGCTTGCTCCTAAAATGTGTACATACTTTAAAAGTTCATTTCAACTAAGTAGAATAAGTAAACAAAGACTTTTAAAAAATAACCTCTTGAAATATGGGGGGCTAAAGGATGCATTTGGGACTTCATGTGAAATCATCCTGCTTCCCGAGCCCAATCACAGATGCCCATATAAGAAAATAGGCAAATAACCTTTAGGGCCACTGAAGGTGTGATATGATCAACAGGAACATCAGTGAAAGATGAGTTTTCCAGCATACAGAGGCAGTATGAGATGAAAATTCAGAAGGTAGCTACTATATAACACAATTTTCAGGCTGGCTGGAGTGGGCTGGCAAGCCTTCCTTCCAACCAACATCCACAAAACATCAAACTCTAACTTGAAATGTTTTCTCTTGTTTCTCTAACAGAACATAATGGCTGTGTGTTGCTGGTTTCTTCTCCATTACCTGATAGCACCAGACATTAGGCTTTTGCTTTTGAGTACAAGGCACAAATAAGCATTAATTGATGTTTGTATGGAAGAACCAGTGCTTTGGGAGTGCCCATGATCCTGTGGACATAGCTCTCTCCACATACCTGGTGTTCCCAGGCGGGCTTGTGCAATGGTTAACTTCTCATGGGGTGCTTGGCACTGACAGCTTGTTTCATCTGCAAATGGAGCAGGTGCCGTCAGAGTCTGGAAGGAGGAAAAAACACAAAGAAAGTAAATTTATTTTCACAAGCAAGTAGTTATAGAAGAACCATTTAACTGTGGCAGAATGCTGTAACCAGACTTCACGCTGGTTTGCTCTCTGGGGATTTTTGCTTTTTAGTCACCCCTTTTAGTCACAATTCACACAAGGTAGAATGGTGAGGAAAATAAAGCTTTTCAAACATGTCATATAACTGAATTCTTTGTCTTTGTCAGAGAAGCTTGGTCATCTTTGAGGTGGGGGAAGGCATACAATTCTTCTGTTTGCAGAACAAAGTCAGGTTGGATGGTGTGAGCAGCTTAACCCTTCTCAGTGACTCCGAAGGCCCAAGAAAAAATGTATTCTGTTACCTGTAAGCAATAGCTGGAAAAACTAATTGGGACTTTGAAAGCTGCAGATGAGCCACCCCTTAACAAGCACCCTTTCCTGCCACTGGCATCAGTACAGATGATTGGGAGTAGAGGTTGTTTAGTTGTGGTTTTAGTCAAAATCTATAATTCTGAGGAGCCATTCAAAATAAAGGCAAGGATGCAACCTTAAGTCCCATTTAACAAGAGCTGACTGAGCTATATTCCTTTCTGGTCTGACACATTCTGTAATAGTACTAAAATACTCTAACTGTGATCAGAGCACCACAAGGGTACTTGCTCTGAGGAGCTTATAACCTAAAGATATATGAGATGGAGTGAGGATGTGTGAAGACTGACGTGGCATTATCTGTCAGGAAACTTGATTACTGAAATTGCATTTTCTGCCCATACCTATGTAGGAAGTTACCAGCCATCAGACCCTCAGATATTTATTATCTGCCATATGGTCTGATAGGAAAAAAACACACTTCTACAGCTTTTGGCTTGAAATCTTTATGAAAAACATAGCTGAGTTTTGGTTTGCTCTGCTTTTGAGATGAAATGATGGTTGAGAAAAGCCAAAGGAAATCTGTCACTTTGCCTCCACCATGATTTAACTGGGAGCTCGTGGCTGTGCAGCTGTGGCTTGGTTGGGTTTTGAAAGTGACCATTTGATGTACAGTTGTCACACCAGTTTGAGCATCCTTGGATGATCATAACAGAATCCCTTTTTGCCTTTACACTGTTTAGATTTTTGATCCTGAATGATTAATCACTGAGCATTTAGCATTCTTTAGCATTCCTGACACACTTTAGGGCATGTCATGCCTAGTTGCTGCTGATCTCTGGGCTCACTGGTTTGTTGCATGGAAAGCTCACAGGACAGTAGTAAAACAACAACATAGACCTAAATATTCATATCTATTTCTTTCTGCTGATTGGCTATTTGTTTTGCTTACTACAAATAATGCAACTTTATATAGGTTTCCTTTTTTCTTTTCAATTTTTCTTTCCTTTTTTTTTCCCCCCATACTCTCAAATGTTAAAGGAAATCATCATCATTAGCATGTCCATGATGAAAATCACAGCATCTCTGCACAGACAAGGTTAAAAATGGAGAAACTATGACCAAGCCCCAGTTTCTGTCTGGGTTTCATGGAGGGGAACTGCTCATCAGGCCACCCACACTGCACAGTGTAAAACATTACACATAATCATACAGTGCCCGCTCTTTCCTTTATTTTCTAAATACTGTCTTTTTGCTTCTGGCTTTGCTATTGCTGGGTGCTAATCTGTCTTTTTATCTCCAAGCAAGGTCAAGTTACATGGCAGCCCATACAGCCTGGCTCCTGCTGGGATAAAGAGGAAGGTAGAAATGTTAAAACAATAATGGCTATGGTCTGAGGCCTGCAACTGGTAATCAGCTCCTAGCTTGGCAGAGGTTGTTTCCTTGGAGGTTATTTGAAGAAAATAGGCCTGGTTTGAAGGAAGATATCTCTTTTTCCCCCCAGGCAAACACAGTGGTGCTTTTCATCCATGTAACCACCTTTGCAACACTGAGATTTTTCTTTCAGTCTCTGCTCAATGAAGAACAACCTATATTAGCTTCCCATCGGTCCAGCTTTTATAAACGTTTGTTAGTAAAGCTCACTTTACAGATCAGGGCTTAGAACCAGACCTGTCAATATTCCCTTTACTCTCTGACCTCTCAGTTACTGGATATGAAAATACATCAAATGCAATAGATTAAAATCAGCCATATTCTGTCAAAGCCATATAGAGAAATGCATAAACACCATGTGCTGACAGATCAAAGGAAATCTACAGCAACAGCTTCCAAATGACTACTCACTACTACTTTGTTTTATCTGTCCTAGAAAAATTATTGCTAAGCTTAACAAAAACATCTTATGAGTAAAATGAGACCATTTGGTTTGTATGTAAGCCCATAAGATAAAATATGTCAAGAAATTATTAAAAGCCAGGAATGATTTATCACGCCTTTTCAGTTTGTATATAATTACTTGTATTCCTTCCAGTTTCTTGATGGTAATAACTAGAATTGTGAGAAGACACTAAGTAATTTATATAGCAGCTTTTTCATTTTGGTTAATCCATTAAAGTACTTTTGGAAGTTTGCTATAGTTATGCCAATAATCAGATGGTTAGACAAAGACTTTGTACTTGATCTTTCTCTGACAGATTTTTCCCTTCGTCTCTGCCTTCCTTATATTCTAAGCATTTACATTTTGCAATTAGTCAGGCAAGTGAAATTAGCCTTGTATTTTGGACCAAGGTAAACACCTGAGACCTGCACCATGCTGTAGTAATATGTCAGAAAAAGCTTATCACGCGTCACAAATGGAGAAGTCACTGTAATATTAGGACTTATTAATGATATTTACTTCAGAAGATGATAAAAAACTCTTGCAATAAGAGTTCTATTTCCTGGAAATGAAGACACAGCACTCAGTAAAATGAAGGTTTGGAAAACCATCATATATAGTAATCTTTGCATATTAGAAGCTGTTCATTCTATAAGAAGTTTAAATAATGTCTTACTTGCTTTCCAGGAGATTTGCAAAAGAACTGAATGATGTTCAATAAACTTCAGGACATTAAAAGATGGAAGGTAGAAAATGGAGGCTTTCCAACCAAGCACCTCAAGGCCCCATTTGCACCAGCCACATTTTGGAACCCACAGCTTGATTTGGTGAGATAGTAGCCCAGAGGGGAGAGCACAGTGCAGCTGGCAGCCCTGAGCTGGTTCTGGAGCCAGGACACTTCATGAAGAAACCCTACATGACAGCTAGAAGCACCTTATTTTCAGGTATATCTTGATGATGCCTTTTTATTACCACTTTTCACAGTCTCTTAAGCTACTGTAGCCATTTAACTTAGCTCCTAGGCATAAGATAAACACTCATGCTTGTGTTTCTAATGATTAAAAGGAAAATTGTTGGTGATTTGTAGAGGAAGAGAAGTCCTACCACTGAAATAGCAGATCAAGAACACAAGCACCTCCACCTCTCTTGTGTTTACAGCCTGTTGTGTTATTGTTTGCTTGCTTTCTGTATGTTTGGTAGCTGGGTTGGGTATTTACACAGCAGCAAGGAAAACAGAAACATTCTTTTAAGTAGGCCCATCCAAGCCATAGTACACCTGCCATTATAACTCTGCCTGCAGGGTGACTGCAGGAAATACAGCTAATGGAAGGAGATACTGCTCTTTTTCTAATTCATACAACTACACTATCTTCTCTCCTCCTCTTGATAAAGTTGTATTGTCATCTAAGATTTTGCCATCAACAAAAGTCAATGAAATTTCAGAACCAGTCAATGAACCAGTACAGCTACAGAGACAACACTTGATAAAGCAGGCTGGGCCTGTGCTTATGAAAGAATTCAACTGTCGGGGAAATTCTGCGGGAGGTCTGATGCTGGAACCACCTTTTCTCTCAGAGGCAGTATTTAAAACACGTAAGGGATTTCACTGGAACAAATCACGTGGGTAAGGTCTACTCATATGAGGAACGATCACTTTGGGAACCTGCTCCTGATGTTGAGAAACAATAATAACAGGGCAGGAAACACTGACATCAGTTTTAAGGAATGTTTAAGAAAAAATCCTATCAAAACTATTGAAAAGTAAATATGTGCCAAGTTTCTGAGGTATGAACAGTTTTTGTAAATGAAAAGGCTGTATTAAGGACTGTCAAGGTCTTTTCTTAGAGGTTCAGGGAGAAAACACTGTCAAAAAGGAAAACCATGTTGTCTCCTATCTGTTTGGGTCAGTAACTTTGACCCAAACAGGTAAATTTATGATAATTTAAGTTGCAATTGAATGTTACTGGTGGTTGTCTCCTTGTAAACTTTTCACGAACACTTCTAATATTAATGCCAGTGTCAAAAAAAGTCTAGCCTGTTCTTCCACAATTCTGCTGACTCAGAGGGAGGTGGATGTAAACTAAAAATATGGCAAACTAACCTTTTAAGAACAATAGCTTCAGCATTCTGTTTGTAAGCATTTCAAATTATCTTCATTGCTCTTTCTGGGCTTTATCTTCAATCAAATACACTTTGCTCCTCACTAGTATTAAGTCAGCAATGATTAAGTGCAAGATGCAATTACAAATTGAAGATACTGCAGAAGAAAAGCAGTTTCCACTTCCTTTTCAAGAAGTACAATGATGTATATATGTAGAGATTCATAGGTTATGAAACTAGAACAACTATTACATAATCTAGCCTAATATTTGCAAAAGGCCAAAGAATTTTGTGACAAGATTCCTGCATGACAGCCGTGACTTTTGACTGAACTGGAACACATTATTTAGAAAAAATCACTGTAGAGGTAGGATGAGCCCTAAGTCAAGCAGAGTTCAAGTGAAGGAGTTGCCAATGAAGCACCTCAACATCCATGTGAGCAAGCTGGATGCAAAATGTGACCCTTGGCAACTCATCCACCTGAGCCTGCTCCCCTGGCATGGCCGGAAGGAGCTCTGCGAGTGATCCAGGCAGGAATCGCTTAAAGAGCAAAGTGCAGCTAGGGCACTGTGCAGCCCATGAGCCTGGATGTTCTCCTGTCCTGATGGCTACAGACAGGAAAGCTGTCAGATATCCCAACACCTGGGAAGGATACGCAACATTCCAGGATAAAGAAGTTTGTGGCCTCTTCAAAGGGGCACTGGTTGCCAATCATCAGCCTGCAGACACCATCGCGAAGAACCAAACTGGCTGTGGGGCATTTGCAACTCCATGCCCAGTGGTAAGTGGGCATTGCTGACTGGCTTGCTGGCCCAGGAGTAATGCTGAAGGTTGACCATGGTCAACAGACCAAAAATGTGTAACCACTGCTCTAATGCCACTCTGTGTTTTACTGATCAGTTCAGAAACCAGAGATAACATCAGGTCCTGTGTTTTTAATGTCTATTCTGCATTTCTTTTTACTTGTACATCACTATATAGAACCACAGAATCATGAAGGTTGGAAGAGAGCTTTAAGATCATCCCATCCAACTGTCAACCCAACACTACCACTGTAACCCCCAAACCACCAAACCACATGATCCAGTGCCAGACCCAGACACCTCCTGAGCATCTCCAGGGATAGTGACTCCACACATCCCTGGGCAACCTATTCCAATGTCTGGCCACCTTAACATTGAAAAAATCTTTTCCAATACCTAATCTGAATCTCCTCTCTCTCAGCTTAAGGCCATTTCCTCTGGTCCACTCACTGCAGGCACAGCAGAAGAGATCAGCTCCCACCTCACTACAACCTCCTTTCAGGCAGTTGTAAAGAGTGATGAACCCTAAGCCTCCTCAAGGCTACACTCAGCCATTCCTCAGAGGACACATTCCAGACCCTTCACAACCCTCCCTGCCCTTCTCTGGATACTCTCTAGTACCTAGGTATCTTTTCTGAAGTGAGGGGCCCTGAACCGGACCCAGTATTCGAGGTGTGGCCTCACAGTGTTGAGTAAGGTGACAATCACTGCCCTGGTCCTGCTGGTCACACTACTGCTGATACAGGCCAGGTGCCATTGGCCTTCTTGGCCACCTGGGCACACATTGGCGCATGGTCAGCTGGCTGGTGACCAGCACCCCCAGGTTCCTTTCTGCTGGGCATCTCTCAAGCGAGTCCTCCCCCAGCCTGTAATGTTTGTGGGGTTGTTGACCCAAGTGCAGGACGTGGCACTTCCCCTTATTGAGCTCCTGCAGCTGTCCTCAGCCCATTGATGAGTCTGTCCAGGTCTCTCTGTAGATCCTTCCTACCCTCAAGCAGATCACCACTCGCACCCTACTTAGTGTCATCTGCAAATTCACATCAGCTACACACCTGATATATGGCTAAAAGAGCCCAACTCTGCTTTAACACAGGCAAGGGTTAATCTTCTGAAAGCATGTCCGTGATACAGCTAAGCCTGGGTGAATTTGGCCCAATAATCAATTGCTATTTGTGCTTCTTTATAGATACTTCACAATTATCAATTATTTCACGTCAGATGCAGGACAGCATTTTGTATAAACCATTACTCAGAGCTATGAAGAAGCAAAAAAACCCCAAACCTTTGTTTTCTCCTGCACAGGAGACACATATTCTGTAATTCCTCAGCTGTCAGCAGAAAAACTCTGGGAAGATCTATTTTCCCATAGGGAGGGTGATGGGCTTCTTTACAAGATCCCTGACTCATCCAGTGCCTTTCTCAAGAGGTTTTCACCTTATACCATCTGTTTTTATGTGTGTAAAACAGGAAAGCAGATTACATGGAAACAAAGGACACACTGGGATAGGCAGTTCTGGCTGTACTGAATGTTTGTGCATGATTGTGGATGTGTGAGTATACACTACACATGTTCTTGCCTGTGTAGTCAGTATTTGCCTCCTAATTCTGTATTTCTTCTCTCCACATCCACATGTGCCGAGTTCTTTTTACATTTTTATACACGTTATATTATAATGTTGTCTATGTGCCTGAGGAGGGAACAGAGAGAATCTATTTACAGTGCTTTTCCACTCCTTTTTAAAGATATGATACAAACATTTGTAGTAATGGCAACAGCATAGTTTAAGAAATTAGTAATATTGACCTAATAAAACCTGTTTCTAAAATATCATTGCATTTGCAAGCACAGAATGCAATATATGGAATGCAATGTTTTCTCCCTGTGTTTACGTGTCATTTCTGATTCCTGAAAAACTATCTGTAGTTCTGTTTATCTGACAAATATGTATTGCAACGTGTTTTTGCAGAAATTGTAGCAATTCAGAACATATATAACTACATGCCCTCTGATGTAATAAAGGGAAATCTAAGCAGATTTTTCATGTCTTTCGGCAATTTTTTTTTTTTAAGTGCAGCAAAAATTGCTAGATGTCCCCAAGCACAAACCTTACTTAGCACGTTTTTATGGGTTTGTGCTTTTATATAGCAGCCAACATTTATGAAAATTAAAATTAATCCAGAGCAAACCCAAACTTCTAAAGGATCAAATAAACATTTAGACAAATAAAGTAATTTTGGGCTCCTAAAATGTAAGGCTATTTACATATTTATTTATGCTTAATTCCACACTGAAGTAAACAGATGGTAGACCCCCTGTCATAACATCACGTGAGAGAGAAACAGATGCATGGGACACTTTTAAACTACATTAAACCCCCCTACATTAATCATTGGCTCCTCTGATTAAAATTGCCTTCCAGTGATATAGAAAAGATGAATATGGAGATCTATGAAAGCTCATCGAAATAAAATACTGAAATTATTCTAGAGGTTGCATCATAACCTCTTAAAACATTCTTTGCAAATATGAAGGGATGAAAATACAGGAATCTAAGGCATGCACACTTTCCTTGCAATTATTTCAGATTTTGTGTTCGAGTTCATTGCTTAACAGCAGCAACAAGGAAATTGTCTAAAGAAGTAAAGTGACTCCTTGAACCATTATACAGCTCCAGTGTGTGAAAACACTAAAATATCCTCCTCTATTCTTCAATAAAATTTTAAAAAACAGTGTTTTCCAAATGTACTTGAATAATTAGGAAAAAAATTGAATTAATGTACTCTCATTTCTCCTAAAAAATCAAGGAAATCAACAAAATGGCTAAACCAACTGATACCTAATATTATGTTAGATCTGTCTTCAGTTGTACCTGAGTCTCATTCTCCAAAGAACTGTAGAATCACTGTCCCCAGGATACTTAATACCTAATTCCTACTGACCTGTAAAAGCCTGTAGCCTCTGAATCTCACAACACTAGAGAAGTAAATCTGGGCTTTTGAGCAGTGCTGGGATTGCAAGGGTGAACCTCAAATGGCCCTGACACTCGCAGTGCCTTGGCAGAACATGTTTTATCTGCCATATGGATAGATTAAGTATCCAGCTAGTCTGTTCTTGCAATGAAGATGGAAAAAAGCCCCCAACAAACTATCTGGGTACTTCCACACAGGGCCCCAATGCCACTTCCTGTACAAGAAATAGGAGCTGGCCACAGCTCCAGCTGTTTGAGAACAGACATCCAAGGGTAGTATGGATGCCACATACCCTTGAATAGCCCAGTATTCCTCGGATAGCGCTGCCTAGGGCAGAGCAGGCAGAACAAAAAGCACTTACCTGCTTCTTTACATCATATTAGCAATAGAATGAAAACTGCTGCTTAATTCCTCCTGCCTTGGCCTCTACCCACTGACATGTCTGTGAGCACAGGCCAAACCAATCAACTACTCCCTCTCTTCCCCTGTAATTCCTCCCAGCTAATTCAGGTGAGTTTGTGCATCTCCGATTTCTTAAAGTATGTACTGTGATGGAAATGCATGTTGCACTGCCCTGCATTCCCTTAACTTACCTAACCCTAAGTTAGGCTCTGACAGTTTAGAAAGTAAGACACTGGTTCCCAGGTCCCACGAGTACTTTACTTTCTCAGGTGTTTTCACTGATGCCTGTGTTGGATGACAGAGACATGAAATACAAGGAAAAGAAGCTCTCAGCGTATTCAAGGGAAATATGAGATGAAGCAGTACATCCTGAAGTTTGTTTTCAAGTAAGTTTCAGTGTGTGTTTGGGTTTGCTTTATCTGCAGCACTGTCCTTATAAATTGCCATTGTTTTCTTTTATGGAAGATGCCACATGGAATTGTCTTCCTGAACAAAGTGTATTGAAATGCCTGTTTGTTTCTTTCAGGGAGAGGATTGGTAATTTTCAAAGGACATACCAGTCCTTCAAGGAGCTATACACACATGCGACCAAAGTCAAACTCTTGATCCCAAGTGACATAAATAAATTATAAAAAAATAAGCAAATAATTTCACAAGGTTTTGTATTTCCTCTTTGGTATTCCCTGCTACGGTATTTCGTAGTTTAACTGAGAGCTTTCCTTTTTAGTACTGATGCACGCGGGCAAACCCTAAGGGCAGGATTCCCAGGCTGAAATCCACAGCCCAGCAGCACTCTGCAGCTTAAAAGTTATCCAGGGACAACTGCCATACCATGAATGTGTGGCATGATATGATCAGAGATCATGTTTATCCCACTGAAAACCGTAAAAGCCCCCATGACCAAACCATGGGTATTCTGAGGCTTAAAAATATCAATGGGACCGCAGCCGATGAGAAGGTGCCCTAACACAGCAGTTTGGTCCAGTTGAGAAAAGGGATACATGCAAAAGGATACAAACCAGGATTGGAGAAATGCTATTTGTGAGGGGCTTTTTCTTGACCACAAACTAAAATCACCACTATGGATAAAACCTTTGACTCTGATTGGTTTGTTTCTCTGTTGTGCATTGAGACCAAGATACATGGGTCACTCAGAGAGACATTTTCCCAGCATTAAGATCCATGGAAGTTGAGAACATAAAGAAGGCAAAGATTAAGTCAGAGATGGAGCAGAGGAATTGACTGAAGCAACATAAATGCTCATTAATGCTCCAGCTGGTTAAGAAAATGCAGAGTGTCTTGGGTAAAAAAATTAATGGCAACTTAGAATTACAACAGTACCAGGTACTGGAAAACATCATTGAAACTTACCCTAGAAGTGCCTAGAACTGCCTTCAATGTCCCGTTTTCCTGATCTTTGAAGGACACAGGTTCTTTAGTCCTAATGTGACAGTTCCTGACAAGTTAGCAGACTTCATAGCCTAAAATCAGAAGTCTAGTGGGAGATAGCCATCAAAAATATTCACAGTTTTAAGGCTTTAAAGAAATAATTCCTGTTTTAATGAAAAGGATGAAAACAGTTTCAGAAAAGAACCAACCCCTTTTCACCTTCTGAAATTTGAGGTGATTCTGAAGTCACATTTCTCAAGAAAAACTATTTCCTACAATTTAACCTATATTAAGAACCCGTAAGCCCAGATAATTAGAGATATGTGACAACCAATGAACAGCATTAAAAAGTCATCTGTTAATATCACAGACTTGCCACCAGTTATATCATTCTGAGGTACCAAAGCCATCCTGAGGTATCATCCTGAGGTCCAAACAATAATAGAATGTTCACTGAGTCATCCTCTTTCCTCTGCACTAATTATCTAGGTAACAAGGTTACTGGCTCACCACTGCATATGCTGCCTTCAAAGGATGAAATCAGACCAAGTACAGAGGATTCTTTAAAAAGACCTGATAGGAACTTGATATCCACATTATTAGACCATCTGTCAAGGGGTAATTCACTTTAACTCTTCAGAACACCTGCCCATAGTCTTTCTCACTTTAGAACTGCTGGGCTACACTTGTTTGCCTTACTCCCTATGTTCTGAGTTCAGTGGATTGCATTATACTTCACCAGGTAACAATTTTTTTTAGCCTGAAGATAACACAGACCTGATGACTGATGAGGTATCACTTCATAAAGACACACTTTACACAAATATTTATTTCAAATGTTTCCATTGTCCATTATCGGTACTCAGGAAGATCTAAAACATCACAATGAATTCCTGTTTCATTCATGTACTCTAACTGTCACCTTAATTTCCACAGAAATTATACTGGAATGCATGATACTGTAAATACTGGTATCATATTGTCACTCCTTTCTTTAAAATCTTTTAAAATGTCAGACTACACAGAGTAATATATTCAAACAGGTTGTTATATCTGAGCTTTTGACAGAGAAATCTTAGACACCCTGTACGAACACACTACAGTAACTACACCTGAGCTAACTTTCCCTATTAAAACAGCTCCAAAAGCTTTCCATGAACAAATTAACAGTCTTCTTTAAAGCTGAATCTAATTATAACATGAGCAAGAAGAAAACATTAATTTAGGTCAGCTCCAATGACTGTTGCTATTTCTTGTCATATGAGAACAATGTCTCAACTATAGTGTTGAATTTAATTACTGAAGTTTGATGTTTAAATATGTTTTAATTAGCACTGTGACTGAATTCTGGTGTTAAATTATCTAATTTCCAGTATTAAACTGTTGCATACATCATGCATTTTCACATCTTGACACTGCCTCCACAATTCTGAGATTGCATTTATGTATTGTTATTATTAACTTCCTACCACCTTGCCAATGGTGCATACCATGCTAGGGTAAGGAGAGATCTTTCCTGATGGGAATAATAACAGATTTAAATAAGAAGCAAGGAAACACTCGAAATATTTTAAATGAGCACATGAACAGGAGGACAGCTCTCAGAACCTGAACTCTTGGGGTACAGTAGCCTTGTAAAGTTGCGTACAGGGTCTGAGGGAGTCTTTAGGTAAAGAGGAGTTATTTTAAGTATCACTCTCCCGGCCCTCCCTCATTCTCCTGTCCCTCCAAAAACCGCAGCTCTCCGAGACTCTCTTCTTCCTTACACAACCTGAATCGAACGGGCAACTCCTCACCGGACTCTCAAAGTTGAGAAAAGCAGGATTTGCCATTCCTGGGCGCAGTGACCCGTCCGAGAGCCGGCCCGCAGGGCAGCGCGGGGCCGGGCGGTCACTGGGGAGCAGCCGGGAGCTGCCATTCCCAGCGGGAGCGGCACCGGGAGAGGCTGGGACCGGCCATCGCTCCCCGCCGCCGGCTGCTTGGAGCGCGGGCCGCTCCTCTGCATTCACTACTGGAAACAGGCAGCTCTTTAGATCGTAACGCGGCTTTGCCACCTCACGCCTCCCGCCGCCGCTCCCGCCACCCGCACACATGCGGCAGCCGCGCGGTGCCCGGGCGCGCCCTGACCCTTCGGGAGCGCGGGGGATCCGGGTTTTTAACGGGTGGACCAGGAATCCTGCCTGGCTGTCACCGCATTGCTCCGAGTTCCTGCACGGCACGGTACAGCCCACCTCGGACAGCCTTCGCTCGCCCTCTCCCTGGCGCTGCACAAAGGGACCCGCCGTGAGGCGGCACCGGCCGCCCGGGGCTCCCTCCCTCGCCCCCGGCCCAGCGGCCCCGCAGCGCCCGGGGCGGCTCGAGCGGGCGGGCCGCGGCCGGGCCCGACTCACCAGGCGAGGTGCGGGCAGGTGTGTTCCAGCTCCTCCATGGTGTCGGAGGGGGATTTGGGGATGCCCGTTCCTGACTCAGCACCGGCCGCACGCACTGGCATGGCCGCCGCCCGGGCCCGCCCGGCGCGGGGGGTCTCCCCGGGAGCCGCCCGGGGGCTCGGCCGCTCGCGTCGCCACGGCAACCGGCGGGGCCCCGCCCCACACCGCGCGCGAGGGGCGGGGCCTGTATTTGCATGCGGGCTCCTGGTTGGCTGCTGCCCCGCCGCGCCACCGCGCGCTGCCCACGGCGGCCCCGCGGGCGGGCCCCGCCCCCGCAGCCACAGGAGCCCGGAATGGGCCCGGCTGGACGGAGCGCGGGGCAGCGGCCCCGACCGCCGGCCCGAGCAGGGCTGTCCCACGGCACATGCACAGCATTGCGTCCAGAACGTTCTTGAACACCTCCAGTGAGGGTGACTGCACAGCCTCTCTGGGCAATCTGTGCCAGTGACCGGTCACCTGCACAGGGAAGTTCTTCGTCATGTTCAGGTGGAACTTCCTGTGCATCACTTTCTGCCCGTTGCCTCTTATCCTGAGCTTGGCAACCCCGAGAGGAGCCTTCAAAAGGCTCCGTCCTCTTGGCGCCCCCCTTTAGATATTTATTAATTAATATCCATTAATAGGACCATTAATGAGGTCCCCTCTCAGTCGTCTCTTACAGAGGCTGAACAGGCCCAGCTCCCTCAGCTTTTCCTTGTTAGAGAGATGCTCCAGTCCCTTAATCATATTTGTTGCCATCTACCGGACCCACTCCGGGATCTCCATGTCTCTCTTGCCCTGACGAGCCCAGAACTGGACACAGCACGTAAGATAAACTGATGTCACCAGGGCTGAGCGAGGGGCTGGATCACCTCTTTCGACCTGCTGGCGATGCTCCTCCTAATGCACCCAGGATGCCATTGGCCCTCTCGGCCACGAAGGCACTGCCGGCTCAAACCCCGAGCCGTGTCCCGAGCACGGCAGCGCGGTCAGTGCCGGAGCGGTGCGGGCGCTCGGGAGGCAGCGCCGCACCAGGAGCCGCGCCGGCGTGTCCGCCCCTACCCCTGCAGGGCCGGGCCGGGGGGTCTCGGTAGCCCCGAACAGCGACCCGCGGTGAGGTTTGGCTGGTTCAGAACCAGCCGAAGGCGGGGCGGTGCTGACCGGACAGCTCCCGCCTGCCGCGCCGCGCTCCAGGGGCGCCTGCACCGCCGGGCTGCCCGAGAGCGACCGCCCGCTCCCCTGCCCCCGGAGGAGCACGGTGCTGGGAGTACCAAATTCTTGGTCCTGAAGAAACTAAACTGCCTTTTATTGAAAGCAATTATAACGGTTTTGGCAAAAGCTTCGTTCTGTTCTGCCGAGAGACGGATAAAGAGCATGGCTGTAATAGTAGCAGCTCTCTCTAAATGCAGCAAAATGCTTCTATCATAGGCAGATTCAGAGTTCCCACGCCCTTCTCATGGAACCTGGCTGACACCTGTCCAGAAGCCACGACTACACCTTCGATTGTGCTGTACAGCTGCTTCAACACACACAACTGTAGCTTCTACACTGCTGAAGTGAAATTACCATCCTTCTTACTCTTAAACAGCATGAGGATATGACCAAGATAATATAAAGCCAAAAACATTTAGAACAGAGAGACTCCATTTGCTATTATTAATCTTGATAGAATCAAAAAAGTGGATTTCAGTAGTACTTAGCTTCAGTGGGCATTGTCAGTGTTGTTTTTAAAAATCAGACTTCATCAAAGGACATGAGCACCTAAGGCCACCCAGACCTGTGAGGAGTTACAAGAGAATTGTGCCTCAGGGTCTTTCCCCCTGAGACCCGAATTTCAAATGTCTTTATCTTTTGCACATCTTCAAAGAAAACCAAGTGTAATACAAAAAATGTATGAGCTAAGTGAAAGGAAAAGGGGTAGATAAGTAAATAAGAGGAGATGAGAAAGAAAGTAGAAAGAAAAGAGAATGTGAAAAGAAAGAATGAGACAGCAGTCAAGTAAAAAGGAAAATACATGTCAAAAGAGGTGACTAAGCAAGACAAACAGGTAGCCAAACTAAGTGAATCTCACAGCTGAATCTTTTCCATATTAACTAAGTTCGTTTATCAGTGATTCTGCAAGAACTACTCCCACATTATGGAAAGCATACTCAAGGGAAATGATTAAACCATGATTAATGCAGCACTCGGCCTGAAATTTGTAGCTCATTTTCTTAGGAAAAATATTTGCAAGAGTGTTACGCTGTTAGAAGAATATTTGGACAGCACAGATGAACAGTGCTAGGACTGGAGCAGCCAGAGGTAGCAGGCAGCCCTTTTATAAACCCAACCACGTATGCCAGCTCTTCAGAGACTGGTGCTGGTGTCCTGAAGGAGTAGCACCAGGTATGGACATATCCAGGGTGAGTGTCCAGCCCTCCCTGACCAGGCAGGTGTATGGGAATAGAGATGAAAGGGAAGCTGGCTTTCTTGAAGATGGATGATTGCCAATATACTGGAAATGTAAATTCCTTTGCCTTCTATTTCTTTAGAGTATGAAAGGCCAAATTTCATCTTTGCTTTCATGCTGAGAGTGTGCTATTGACTCCAGGTGCATTTTCATTCATCTTTTCTACAGATAGGTTTTTCCATATACATGTAACATTAGAGAATGATGTCTCTCCTGTGGCAGTGTTATCACCTATGTAAGCTGGGCCAGAATTTCAAAGTGAAAGTGGAATACTTTTCTTGCTGCTTATTTAATTTCCATCTCTGATAAATACTTTATGTATTCTATCCTTCTGTTTGAAGAGCACAAAAAAAAATATTGTGTATCTCATTACAAGAGAGAGAGAGGACGTTGAAATAATAGCAGAGAGCAGGATGTAGGGTCTGTCATGTCTGTCCAAATGTAATTTATCTAAAAATCTTAGTCAACATATTGGGTATCTTGAATAAGGTATCCTAAACTGCATCTTCTTCTAGCTGTTGGGGCTAAATGAGCTTTCAAAAGGCTGGAGTGTGTCTTCTTTACTCTCTAAAATAAATAAATACAAATTAGGTTTGATTGGAAAAGCTCAACAGATGGTCTTCTGTGAATCTTTACAAGTCAGCCAGCTTTTAAAAGAACAGTGGAGCAAGACTCATGGGTGGGGAGGTTCATGCATCTGATTTCTTTTCTGTAACCAATATCCTGTGCCAGGCTCATCATGGTCTCCTGGGCAGCCTCCTGCCATTTCTTCACAGGACAGGGACACATTACCATGGACTTTAATGACTGAGCTCTTTGCAACAGCTGCTTGGGTTGAATAGATAGCTCATGCATAAAAATCTTGTCCCAGGGTGTATAAATTACAGGCAAACAAGCCAGGAAACCATGATCCCAATCCTCCTAACACTAATTTCAAGGTCTGAATTGAATAGGGGCAAAACAGGGAAAAACCTCAGTTGTCAGGAAGGTTCCACCTGATACCTAGTGGTTCAGGGTTTTTTATACAGAACTTCAGTTCTCAAACTGCAACAGTTAATTATAAAGATTTAAAAAGAATATGTTTAGATGTTACATTTAAATCCTCTCATTTCTCAATCTGAAAGTATGATCCCTCTTTGAGCTTCATGGATCTCAAGCACCAGTTAGCACAGCAGAAGCTGCATTTAAAATGGTCTTTGCCTGAGAGAGGCTGCAAAAGTCTTCTGACCTATAATTGAGCCAAATCGAAGAGAAGCAGACCCTCACATAATTTCTCTTCAGAAGTCTTCAGGAAACTATGAAAAAAACTGTGTGGTTATATAGTGTTTGACTTCAAAGCCAAGCATCTATAAGAAAATGTAATAGAATTAAATTAGTGAATATTTAACTGACGAGCTTTAATGAATTTTGCTTTAATGTATATATTTTGGAAACTGAAGATTTTAACTGCAAGACTTTATAAGGTCAATTGCAAGACTTTGTAAGATGAAGGAACAGTTTATGTCTGGAGTAGATTTGTTAAAATACTGTGTTTCTATGTATGTATCTATGCATGCATGAATCCCTGTATTCATGTATCTGTGTTTATCAATGTCATGCTAATTCTAGACATGCTACAATTAATAGTCAAACATAGCAGAAAAAGATACCTAATTGCTGAGATGATCAATTAGTTAAATCATATATTTTTAGACAGATTAAAACCCCACAATGGTTGATATTTTTCCCTCCGGTGTAGGTGGGAAAAAATGGTAGAGAATGAAGGGTATGAATTAAACTACACCCTTATAGATTTTCATCGCCTCCAACACCAATCATGTAATGTTGGCTGATACTGTAGCTTTAATTAATATTTAAGATGCAATTCATCATTCCAGTGGAATGCACAGTGCTTATAAATGATCCTCTTTTTGTCAGAATAAATAAAAAATATTTACTGTTTATGAAATAGTCTTATAAAATGTATGCAGATTAAACCTGTGAAGTTTTTCTATATGCAATGACAGTCCATAAATTATTAAAAGTAAAAACATGGGATTTGGTACAGCATGATTTTATACCTGGCTCTTTCCACAATTCTGTAGTGAAGATGTGATGTTTAATAAAATCTATATTCTCAGGATACTCGTATAGAATCAAATTAGTCAGCCTTTATATAAGAGTTTAAATAAAAATGTCATGTTAATTCTGATATGATTTACATGTAAATCATCTGAAATACACAAATTCTTGAAAATAGTGGCCTTTGGTGATGCCATTCATCTGTGCTTTGTAGCACTGTTTTGAATAAGTGGGGTTACCCACTTTGGGGCAGGTTCTTCGTGTTCTTGCTCTTTCATGGAATAATTTTATAAGCACTTCTGAAGAAAATGGTGAGAAATCACAGTTGGGTTTTGACCAAGAGGGTATCTGTCTTCATTTCATTCTTCCAGAGTCAGAGAGATGGTCGCTTAGTGTGGGTAATGTTAAGTTGGTCTGTCCCATTATTAGATGGTCCTTGCTAATTTAATAATAAAGCTTTTACTTATTGAGTAAATGTTGTTAGGGAATGTTGAGGGATTCTCAGCAGTGAGACTTTCCTGATGGATGCTCAGAGGTTAGAACGCACTTAGACTAGCGACCCTCTGTTGGTCCTTCCCTTCCCAGAACCCAAATTATCTATTTAATCCACTCTTAACTCTGTTCATTCTTACCAGAAAGTTTTTCTGAATGTCTAATCTGAACCTCCATTGCTGCAAACTACTGCCACTGTTTGCTTTTTCTACTGGACACAGAGAACAGATTTACTCTCCTTGGCTTTTATATGACTACTGTGGTTAAGATTTTGAAACAATAGTTTGAGGATTTGGAGTAGAGAGCTGACATTCAGCAGGCAGGTTGGTACTTTTGTTACATGTCTCATGACTTTTCTAGATGAAACTGCCCCAGCTGCAATAATTTCTCATAGGTCACATATTATAATCTTTTCATTATTCTCCCTGCTCTATTTTGGGTTCTCTGCAGATTTCTTACACAGTGGTGCAAGCACACGACTACAGCTGCAACTTTACTGCTACCAAGAAATACAATGTTGAATGCTACAGATCTCTCTACTTTATATATCTCAGTATAAACTTTGTCTAAATGATTCATATTCTCTGTCCCCCTTCTTATTGGTACAGATAAAATATAATTTAAGAAAAATCTCTTTACTATTTACATTTAAACTGTGCTGTTATCCCTTCTATCCCTTTTTCTCTTCTTCTGGCTTTCCAGATAAGCACTCCAATCTCCTTAAATCCACACAAAGCTAAGACTACCTTTCTTGAACATATTTGTATTGCACTCACTTCTATCCATTTTCAATCTCTCTGGAGCCTTCCTTTTCCACCAACTCAATTTCAAACTTCTTAGACTGGTCATCAGTATTCTGTCACGCTATCTTTTCCAGGATTACAAGTCTCCAGTAACTTTTTTTCTCTCGACTGTTCCTGTCAACCTTTATCTTTGCATTTGTCAATGTTTCATGAAAGTGCCTTCCCAGATTTTTTCCCATACTATTCCAAATGTGAACCTGCCAAGTGAAACGTAAAAAATCATACTGTAAACTGTATTTGAGTGATTGTTAGGGGTTCATATTAATATTTTTGTCACCAAAAAGTTAATAACTGGAGAGTTTCATAATCTGGGTAAAGACACACACTTTATTTAAAGCAAAACACCTACTTTATGCACTGTAAAATTACTATCTGGGAGCTAGTTTAGCTTTTACTAGTTAATATCTGAATGCCTCTTCCTGTAACAGCTTCTTCCATTTTGCCAAACTAAGGCAGTTCAAGTACCAAACTTAACTGGAAAGACCTTTTCTCTCAGGTTCATGTTTACTTTCCTGCTAATATCCACAGGAAGAATCAAAAGCTGGACTTGAATAAAAAATCTGTGACTTGGAAAGCAAGATCAGATGCCACTGGAACACACAAGAAGACACCACCACCAGGCCTGACCTGGCTTGTGTTTCTACCCTGCCTGTGGTGATGAGGCAGGTCCAAAGTCTTGTATGATGATCTGGACTTTGGGCTGGGCCTGACAGCTCACTCTGCCTGGGTCTGCGGGACCTAGCCCTGGGTGTCAAGTCCCCCACCCCCACCAGCCATTCCATGTCATTGTCTCCTCATCCTTAAGGAGCAGCTGCTCCTTGCTGCATCCTGACAGCTACATCAGGCCTTCCTAAGTCCTGAGTTGAGCACAGTGGGGCCTGGCCCATGGCTGTGCGGGACCTTCTGCAATTCCACTTGTGCTATCAGCCTGACTGGATTTGGTGTCCTCTTTGTACTGGCTCCCTGTCCAGCCCCAGCTCCTGAGTGAATCTCCTCTCAGAACCCACCTGGCAGCCCCTTGGGGCTGGTCTGTAGCATTTCTGCCACCCTCTAGTTCCATCTGCTGTAGTTCCTTCCCAGGCCATCATCCCTATCCAGGTTGAGTGTCCATGAAATTATCCAGAGACAACCTGCACCAGCTAAATCCCTCTCCTCCTTCTGAGCTCACAGGTGTGAGGACACTTGGCCCTTGCTGCTTCCCCACAGTGTGAGCACAGCCTTGCCCAGCACCAGAACAGCACCAGAGCTGTCAGGATTACAAGACTTTGCAGCATCTCCTCATTCTGTCCTCCTTTCTGCCAAAGGAATGTGAAATAGTGAATGCTGAGGGTATTCAGCCATGGAAGCACATTTGATCTTCAGCCAGGTCTTGAAATGTAACAGCCTCTCTGCAATAATGTTCTGCTTATACATTAATTGTTCATTTTTGTGCAATTGTAAAGAGAGAGCACTGAAAGTAGTTAAAACAGAGACTTTCATGCTGTGGCAATAACTGTATGCTCTTGAATACCATCAGCATCAGACTTAATTCTTAGACATTATAATTATGTGAGGTCTCATTTTCTGTGAGTTTGCTCTCACTTGTCTTCCCTATTTAATGTACATTATAATATTTTGTACTTTTCTTCTAGGCTTGAATAGGAATATTGTATTAGGCAAGCGGGTGATGAGATTCTGCTCTCTATTTCAGTTAGCATAATTCCACCAATTCTGATCCAGTTACCAGGATTTGCTGTAATTTAACTGCAATCAGAATTGAATTGTGTTTATTTAAGAAAGAAAAAAAAAGTATCTCTGAATGTTCATTCCATAGATTTTTCTGTTGTAATGGAAATTAGTGCATGTTCTTTTTTCTATTTCACGTTTTTATTTCAGAGCCTTAACATCCTAATAACAACTTTATTCTCTTCATCCTGATGTTAGCAAGTAACCCAGGTAGGAAATTAAAGAGTTGTGCAGTGAACAAAAGGCATTTAGGGGCCTGGTAAGCAAGGAATTTACCCTTTTAACATAAATATCTGTGTTTTCATTATTGATAGACACAAGGCGAACAATTTATGTTTTTCATACTTCTGTCAATTAAATATATGTGAAGAGTTTCGAAAGCAAAGATGTCTTGTAAAGTAATAATTTGAGATTTCTTTTATTTTTAATTAATGAAATCTGCTTCTTTAGGAGTTTAGTCCCCCACACAGTTAAATAATTTGTGCTGAAATGTCACATGAACAGCATAGTTTAGTAAGCAGCTGTGGAAGTGGTCAGAGCTGGATGAAATTAGAATGAAAACTTTAAGTTAATTTAGTGATAATGCACATTAATTCAGACGAATGTAAGGATTAAAAGCAAGATAATGAAATACTCTATGTTTGTAAGAAATATACACATAGAACATATACACTCATATCTTGAGTAGCATGCACACACACACAATTCTCCACAAAGGCAGTCTGTAACAATAATGTAATGTTTAAGCATTTTGAGGCAGACATAGTACAGATGAATTTGCTATCTTGGTGTCATTCATGATTTACTGGCATCGCTTTTATACCACCACTCTTAGTTTTAACAGATTTTTTTCCATCATCAAAAGCATTATCTACCAAAAGCTTAATGTGTAACAAGTGAATCTGAGAGTTTTAACTTTTTGTCCTACTGCTTCTGCAGCAGATCAAGCAGACTCTAGTCATCAAAGGAAAGACAAAAATAATCCTCAATATAGTAATTGTTGTCTCCATTTAACTTAGTTTTGATACTATACTCCATTTGTACTTTCTTATGC
This sequence comes from Eopsaltria australis, assembly GCA_034509425.1. Taxonomy (NCBI): domain Eukaryota; kingdom Metazoa; phylum Chordata; class Aves; order Passeriformes; family Petroicidae; genus Eopsaltria; species Eopsaltria australis. The sequence continues at coordinate 154,215 of JAVTVJ010000435.1, forward strand.
TAATGTAAACTACTGTCTATATTATCTTGGAACACTTGCAATGAGTTTACAGTATTTACTATTAATAACTTACATATTTAAATTACAGCTCTGAGAAAACAAAATAGAAAATACATCTTTGTCACCTTTTGTTGTAGTCTGGGAGTTTCCTGAGCTTCTTCTTCCATACTGTGTTTTTTGCTGCCTACCATCTTCATCACGGTGCTTGTCTTGCACTTTTCTCTGCAGCTGTCACGCTTGCCTCGAGGGAATCTTGTCAGCTCTGAACCACCAGCAGAATTCCCACTTCGTGTTCTTAAAACACAATTGAGCAAAGGTCATGCCCAGTTGTTCTTGTACAGTTGTCCAAAGGGAGGTTAAAGATCAGCTCAAAGTAATCTGCTGTGATAAAGCCTTTAGCAGAGGAAGTCACAAATCTTGCTGGGTTATTTTTCCTTCCCAAAGCAAAGCCCGTCCCATGCTCCCCCCACCTTTTATTATTTCCCCCCTGCAGCATTTAAATATGCTTGTTATGCTGTGCTGTGGGAAACAGATGCATTCTTGTTATGGCCAGAGATGAATGTCAGGATTGAACTAGCAACCATGAAAAAGTCTTTTGTTTGATCTGTGCTGTCCCACAGTGGAGCTATGGAAACAACTTCCGTTTGGGAAATTAACTGTATCACTGTGTACCGGCTCAAATCACGGCATCACCTGAATGACAAACATGCCACTGTTCACATGAGAGCTGACAAAGAGTATTGTTTCATTTTAATCAAAAGCATTAAAATCCAGCCAATTCAAAAATCCAAAGCATGTAGAGGTTAGGTATATGTGAAATGCAGTGGCATTCTGTATTTATTCAAACTGAGGAATTCAGAGATATTGTTATATTATAAATGTTTATTTATAACTGTAGCTTAAAAATTGAGTAACTTCTGATTTTGAATCACACATCACTCTCGGTGATGTGATCTTGTTTTGTGCACGCTTAAAAAAAGAAGTAAAGCAAACAGTGTCACACACTCCCGTGAAGGAGAGGCTGTGTGTAGGTGTTGTGGTTTAACCTGGCAGGCAGCTAAACAGCACACAGCCACACACTCACCCTCCCACCTGCCCCCTGAGTGGGATGTGGGAGAGAACTGGAGGAAAAAACCCAAAGTAAAATATGGGGGTTGAGACAAAAACAGATTAATAGGAGAGACAAGGAAAAGAAGAACAACAATAATTAGAGTATATGGAGTAAGTGATGCACAGTGCAGTTGCTCACCATCCACTGACTGATGCTCAGACAGTTCCTGAGCAGTGGCCTCTGGCCAGTTTCCCCCCTAGTTTATATACTGGTCACAACATCTTATGGTATGGAGTATCAGCTGGGGTCAGCTGTCCTACCTGTGGCCCCTGACAGCTTTGTGCCCTGCAGCGTCCTTGCTGTCAGGGTCGGGTGAGAAGCTGAAAAGCCCTTGACTGAGTGTAAACACTGCTCAGCAACAGCCAAAACATCTGTGTGTTATCAGCATTATTCCATCCAGAATCCAAAACACAGCCCTGTACCAGTTACTAGGAGGAAAATGAACTCAATCCCAGTGGAAACCAGGACAGTAGATCAGAGAGGCATTCCTCCTGTAGCTGACAGTGTTTCCAAGGATGCAGGTTTGCTACAGCTGAGCTGGCCTACTAACTACATACTGCTGAGAGGGGGATCTCATTCTCCCTGGCAATGGGCATTCTGGCTGCCAGTGTCCAGCCTCTTTTGGCACCAAGGAGTTGCCACAGGTGGCTGGGGTCATTCTTCTGTGTCCACCTAAGACTAGGTCCAGCAGTGGGATAATGTACTAGCACCTGGATATGTAAGTTGGAGCATTGGGAGGTTTTCCAGTTCTCTCTCACCAATGCAAAGGAGTCCTGGTGGAGAAGGAAGGAAAATAATTTTAATTTTCAGGACCATATAAATTCTCTCCTCCAGATAGCTGAAAACAATCAGCATATTCAGACCAAATAATATTAGTTCACATTTCTGCAACAGCATATCAGCTCTAAGGAGAGAGCCCTGTGGTGCCACCTGCCTTTTTAAGAAGCTGGAGTCAGTGCCTGCATATTTTAATGAGCAGTAAATGCTTCTCCACAAAATTCTGCAAAGGAAGGCAGTAGGTTTTTTGAGTAAAGACTGGCCAGCACTGATGTTTTTGGACAAAATATCAAGGTTAATCCGTGGTGAAACAGCATGAACCCCATTAGTTTCCCTGGATTTCTGAATGCACACATAGACAGATCTGAACCCTTTTAGAAAAGAGGACTTGTAAAGCTTCAGTTGTCTTAATTTAAGATTTTAAAACCTTTTCCCATTTATGCTTGAAACTGAAATATATTCTTTTCTGCACACAGTTCTTGTTCCTCAGCTGACGGAAGGCTGTTGTGTTGTTGTGTAAGTACTCTTGACACATTTGAGTGAAAGTATCCCTGTAGCATCAAAATGAAGAGAACATACCCCACCTCTCCACCCTGACCAAGTCAGGGATATGCAAGGACAAAGGTCTGGCAGGTCTTTTCTCAGAGCCTTCCACACACCCGGCCTCTGGAGATACCAGAAACCCAGTCTGACTGTATTTTTTTTTTTTTTTTTCTTTTTTTTTAAGAAGAAAAATAAGAAGGAAAGGGGGTTTGGAAAATAGGAGGGCATCCAATATTATATACATATGAAAAACTGTATGTGCATATAACTATATAAAATATACATACACACACATATATATACATACACACACACACATATCTATGTATCTATATGTCTATATATATCTCTCCCTGTTTTCTCACTAAGCTCGCCAGCGACTACCTGCCCCTGAAAGACTCTAGGGAGTAACTTACTGAAGGAGTTCCTAAAACTTGAGACAGAGCATAATACCTACTTCAAATATGCGAAAAGAAGACTATGGCTCCTACGTAAATTCGTCTTGTCATGATCGCTGTTGGACCGTCAGTGGTTTCACGTGGATGGAAACCGTGTGGGAAATGCCCGCGTCTCCCAGCAGGGACGGACTGACCCCTGACACCGCTGCTGCAGGTGATCCTTCACCCCTCACGCTCCAGCCCGGCTCCAGCTTTTATCCAACCGGCACCAACCACCGCCCCCTCCCAGCTCAGGAGATGTATTTTATACATGACACTCGGACTGTGATATATTTATGACAAGGCATTTAAAGGTGGCTTTGCCCCAACTACGGCACCGGGCCGTACGGGCTGTGGGCCCCTGCAGGAGACGGAGCCCTGCTCAGATCCTTCAGACGCAACTCGCGGGACACTGCGGGCCCCGCCGCCGAACGAACGCCTGCCGAGCCGCGGCCGCAGCAGCGGGCCCAGCGCAGGCCCCGGTCGCGGCCCAGAGGCGCAGGCCCGTCGCAGGAAGCGGCTCCGCCCGGCTCCGAGCCCCGCTCCCGCTGCGGGCCCCGCGGGGGCGGGACACGCTCAGGCGCGGCCGGGCTCCTCCCGCGGCCGCGCTCCCTCCGCGCCCGGCCGGCCCCGCCCCCGCCCCCGCTGATTGGCTGCGGCCCCGGCGGCGGCGCGCGGGGCTCCCGTCTCGCGCCACTTTCGGGAGGCTTTGGCGCGAGCGCCATGGCCGAGAGCGGCGCTCGGGGCCGGGACGGTGAGAGCCGGGGCCCTGTCCTTGTGTCCTTGTCCCCTTGTCCCCGTCCCCCGCAGGCGCCGGCGTTTCGCTGTCAGCCGGGGGGCGGCCGGGCAGCGGCGCTGGCGGCGGCGGGGGCGAGCGCGCACCCCGGGAGCGCGCGGGAGCGGTCGCGGTGGGGGCGGCAGCGCCGCGCGGGTCCCGCTTCCCTCGGGGGGGCTCGGCGGGGCCGCACCCGCGCTGCGCCAGCGGCGGGACCCGCTCCGGGCGGCCGCGGAACGGGGGGAGCCGTCCGGGGGGGACTCGGGCCGCGAGGTGGAGCCCCGCAGGGTGGGGTGGCTCTCCCGGGTCGCGTCTCCGGTGGGAGCGCGCTCAGCCCTGGGGGCAGCGGCGGGCGCGGGTGGACCCGGCTGGGGCTGGAAACGCGCTTGTCCCGGAGGAGCGCACTGCCTGAGGCGCTGGCGTACAGTAAAGGCGAGGAATTGACAGACGATAAACGCGCCCAAAGCGGTCCATGTTTGCAGTTCTCTGCATAGGGTCGCAGGCCGTGTAAATGCACCTTGTACCCCAGGCCTTAGCAGTACAAACCCGGACTTGTCTCAGCTGCGCTGCCCGGGTGCAGCTCTGTTCACAAGTTGATGTCCTGCTGCCACCAGGAGGGGACTGCCCTGCTCCTCGGGCCTCCTGGCCAGCCTTGGGTCTCCTCTGCACGGGGTGTTCTGCTCCTCACACTGAAACCGCAGCCATGTCCCTGGGCTGTTTGTTTGCTTTTAGAAGTTGGATTGGGTCCATTTGTTCCTTGTGGTCAGATAAGTGTTCCTCCCCCAAATTAAGAGAAAGAAAAGAGGTCAGGAGAAGTAGAAAGCACCTTGCTGGGGAGAGCATTTGGAAGGGAAGGAAGTGGAAGAGGAAATCAGCTGTCAGCAAATTACTACTTTGTCTCAATCTGGTCACACTCAAACGTTGTGAAACCGCCTAAAAACATCTCTGCTTTGTAGCAGTGTAGGCCTTCTCCAGGTCTGGTATTCCTGAGTTGTCATGGAGACATGCAAAATAAAAGGAGCTAGAAATTCCCAAGGAAGGGGTGGGGGGATCTCTTGCAGGGAAAGGTTGGTGATATTTGAGAGGTGCTTTGGAAGTCTAGGTGGTAGCTTCACGCTGAGTGTGAGCTGGCATGACAGGGCTGTTTGGTCTCACTGTCAGGTCATGCCTTCAGGATTGTTCCAGAATTGGCTTAGGAAGAGCCATCTGTGACTGTGCTTTTAGTCAAGTAGGTTTTGGTTGTAAGCAAAAGTGCAGTCATGGATTAATGCATCACCGAACACTTAAGTACCAAAGATAACAGCTCATTGTTAAACTCATTTCTCTTGTTTTGAATTAATTACAGCTATGAGTGAGTCTGGAAGTTTTGCAGCATCGCGTTCTAGACGTGAGAGGAAGAATAGAAGAGGCCAGCAAGAAGCACTTGAACGTCTGAAAAGAGCTAAAGCTGGGGAAAAATTAAAATATGAGGTGAAAATTCCTCATCTTTTCTACTTAATTAAAAATGAATGTGAGCTGAGAAGCTTAATCGCCATTTATAGATATGTAAAAGTTATGGGAAACAAAATAAGCCTTTCAGATCAGCTTCTGTGTTTTTAATAGTGTATGTTTTTCTGAATGCAGCTGTAGTTTTCTGCTTTCTAATAGAATTTATTTGTTTCTTTCTGTTCTCAAAACTAACCCAGTTTTGTTAGCTGCAAGTCAAACATGCTTGAGAAGTATGCCACAGGGAAGGACCAGTTTTTAAAATTGCATAATTAATGTTATGATTGGAAGTAATTTTTAATCTCAAATGATTTTAAGTTTTTATTTTAGAGTTTTATATGACTGAAATCCATTAACATTGGTATCCTGTGTTTCCACAAAGAGACCAAAATTTAAGTAGTGGAACTGAAATCTGGCAGTGTAACATTGATACTGTAACATTGTCCAGTCCTGATGCCTACAGGAAGTGACTTCCTCATTGAGGTGAATAAATTTAAAGAAACCAGAAGTCCGTAGATCATTAACATGCAAATTTTCTCTGAGCACTCTGCTTAGGTACGTCAAATCCCTTTCCTTTTCATTGAGCTCATGTTGGTGTTTGAGAGTAGAGTCAAAGCCAGAAGCCTCCACTGCTAGGTTTTTTATTTTTTAAGGTTTTTTTTTTGGTAATAGGAAATGAACAAGGCAAGTAATTTTCAAATGAAATCTCTGTCAGTGCTTCCGTAGATTTTGAGTTCCAGTATGCTATGACAATTTAAAAAATTGTTAATTTGTCTTTTATCACTGCCAAAGAAGAAACTTAATGAATAACTGTACTTACTAGTTGTGAACAATGTAACAGTGTAGGAATCCTTCCTTCAATCTTGGGAATTTTTATATTCTGACTGATGATCTGCAGTATTAATGGTATGGAAACTGTTAATCCTCTGTTTACCTTAACTGTAGGTTGAGGAGTTCACGGGTGTTTATGATGAAATAGATGAGGATGAATACTCCAAGATGGTCAGAGACCGTCAAGATGATGACTGGATTGTTGGTGATGGTAAGTTGAGATTAATTTAGAGGGTTATTTTGGTTCTTGTGTTATAACTCAACTAGGCTTCATAATGTTCATGCTTTGAGGTAAGTTATTGTTAGTATGTTCTTAAAAATTGTTTTAGGAGACAAGAGAAGGACAGTCTTTTAATGGAAATTAATCTTTACATTGTTCTCATAGTAGTCTGTTAGGATGGTAATGAAAATGTTTTTCCATGAAGACCTGTTCTTGAAATTTTATTTCCAGTTCTCAGTGTTAGAGTTTTACTAAAAAAGTACTGTTATTGATAATATCTAATTAAACATGTAAGAGTATATTTAGTCTAGTAGAAGATACAACTGAGAGTGCTGTAGTTTTTAATACTTGCTTTTGTAACTTTTGCTCTCTATTAAAGGGGGGGAAGAGTTTAAATATGTAAAAAATTCAGGAATATCAGAGGACAGAATTTAAATTGCAATTTTTTAACGATTTTTTTTTCTACAGAAGGGATAGGTTATGTAGAAGATGGAAGGGAAATCTTTGATGAAGATCTGGATGATGATGCCTTTACTTCCAATAAGAAAGGTAACTTGAATGTGACCACTGAAGAATGTCTGCCAAGACCTTTTAAAAAGTACCCAAAAGAGACAATTTCCTGTCATCAGTATACGTGGTAAATATGGCCAAATGACAGATTACTTGAAGCTCTGCCTTTCTTTGCCTGTGGATTCTGTTCAGCCCCCGTGATGTACAGGATGGAGGCTCACAGATTGAGGTCACATCTCTGTTAACTGCTTCAGCATGACTGGGACACTTCTCAGTCTTCTGTGGAGTGAAGATTCACTTCTAAAACAAATGCATCTGGGAGGGGTCCTGGTTTTCAAAGCCAGTGTCTAAAAGATGTGTGGCCTCTTTTGACCATTAAAATGCTTGCATGCTTATAATAATCTGGAATCATATGATTTTCCCAACTTTTTTATGGAATCTGGTGGCAAACTGAGAAATTGAGTCCGATGTTGAGAATCGAAACCTAGTGCCAAAAACCTGGATGCTCTTTTTTTTTTTTCCCTGGAGATGCTTCCATGTAAAATATCTTTGTCCTTTTTTTGGAGTATACAAAAGTCATCTCTGACATTACTGGGAAAGACAGGGCGATGAGAGGGTTATTCATTTTCTGTGTGTGCATGACTGCTGCTACAAAGCTGAAAGATGATTAGGCTTCATTTCAGCCAGCAGTGTAAAGGCAGAAGAACTAGACTACCTTGGCTATCTCTCCATGCTAGTAACTGGACCTGTAAACATTGAACTTTTCTTATGTAAAATTCACAATTTTTAACTCTTTGTTTTGGTAGGAAAAGGTGGCAAAACTTCTACAATTGATAAAAAGAACGTGAAAAAATCTGTGGTGTCAAAGCCAAACACAATTAAGTCTATGTTTATAGCCAGTGCTGGGAAGAAAAACACAGATGTAAGTTTTTACATTTTTTAATTTAAATATTTCTGACTTGTTCACAGTGTTTTAGTGGGGGCAGAGTAAACTAAGGGCTCATTCTAGTTTCTTCTGTCTAGCAAGACAAACTTCTATTATGATCTCTTGAGTATGGAGCATTTCTGAAAATCTTGTGTGTGTTTTGTGGAAACCCTCTAGCCATTTGCTGCTGTTCTGACTGGGTTTGCACATGTAACTGAGAACTGTTTGGCTAATCTTACCTTACAGAAAACTGTGGACTTGTCCAAGGATGATTTACTTGGGGATATTCTTCAAGATATTAGTGCTGAAGTAAGTATGTTAATAACATCTGTTGGAAACAACTTTAACCCATTTATTTTTCTTGTCATGGAACATACCAAGAAAATACAGTTTTTTGTGAAACTGGACAATCTAAGACTGATTTCATCCATAGCACATCTCATTGGTACATTCCACACGTGTGTGCAGGCTGCCTTGCTACAGCCAGCCAGGTTAACATTCCTGTGGAGGCAGGAGTGCAGGATGGCTGCTGTGACAGGGCTGGGTTATCTCAAATACCTCATTCCCTTTTAGCAAGATTTCTTAAAACCAAAAGGATTGCTCACACGTAAATGTTGGAACTGCTGTAGTGGGGAGATACTGAGGTGGAATATGTTGAACTATAATAAGCTTAACCTGTTTTTTCAGGGCAGTAAAGGGTATAGGATTTTCCAATGTAAGGTTATTATCTTATTATTTTGCTTCTCCCTATGACATGTGATTAAGGCTATAAACCTCCCGTGACTATAATCACCCTCCCCCCCCCAAAATCATTAAACAAATGCTTTTTAATGCTGTCAAAGTTTGTGGAACATTTATTAGGGAAAATAATGTTAATAATTACGCTATGGCTTCTATGTACTTAAATACTAGTTAGCTACTGATTTTTTTTTTTGTTTTGTTCTTTGTTTCGTAAAATTTCTGTTGTTATTAGCTGTCAATAAGGTTAAGTCTAAAATATCTGTACATGTAAATAAGTTAAAATGTGTTTTCCTCTAGTGTAAGAGTGCTGAAAGAGCACTTCTGCCTTTCACAAGGCATGTATGTTCAATACTACTGCTTCAGTGGACATGAAAAACAGCACAAGTTATTCTTATACTTGTGCAATAAAGGCACAGTTAGCTATTGAAATTCCTGCTATTTGAAAACTGCTTCACTTACTGATGGCAGTTTTTCTCAGATGTTTCCTCCCCAAAAAATCTAGTGTGTCTTCATGGGCTGATTGCTCATGTAACATCATTTTATGGGGCTGAGTTTCGTATCAGGAGGTGTTTTCTTCATCAGCCAAAAATATTGGTAGCCCTCTTTCTCTTTGATGGAAAATGTTACTAACCAAGGCAAAATAAAATGCCGAACAACTTTTCCTTTTGTCATTTTCTCTCTTCTTTCAATTTCAGACAGTTCAGCTAAGTCCACCACCAGTTATAATGCTGAAAAGGAAAAGATCTGCAGGAGTACCACTCAATCCTTTCTCTGTGCAGTCCCAGACTTCGAAGGTAAAGGGGAAAAGAAAAATGTTCTCATTAATAATAAACACTAATCTGTGTTTTCGTTGATTTGAATACTGTTGACTTTTATTTCTCCTCCTGGAAATGAACTGTCTTCTGAGCTTCCATAGCAGTGTTACAGTGTAACTTCATGCTTTTTTCCACATCACCTTTCATATGAACATATAAACAGTACAATTAGTTTTGTGTCTTCAGTGTAGTAGGAGTTTGTGGCTGTTACATTTGGCAGGTGAAACTGCTGTTACAATGTTAGGTACATCACATGGAGGTGAGTTTCTGCTCTTTTCCAAGGAGTAGAAAAGACCCTTGTGGCAAGGAGAGGAGGATGGGATGTGAAAGAAGCAGGAGTGTGGAAAAGGATATGAAACCAATTGTTTGCAGGAATGGAAAACAAATGGAAAATTGAGGCTGTGGATAGAAGTTTGCCCTATTGGAAGATTTTGGAGTGAAAGGAGGATGGGCTGCTAAGGATGGAAGGCTAGCATTTTGTTAGGGATTTTGGTACATGGAAAGGACTTTATAGCTGGAAATACAATGAGATATTTGGTAATGGTCTGTAGAAGGAAAATGGAGTAGTGTAGATACATCTGATTTGTGAAACCTTGTGTGACATCAACTCTTAAGTTGAAAATAATCACTAATGCTACTCATCTTAACAGCTGTGTTCAAAACTAGAAGCAATTGGGGAAAAAAGGGGAGATGTAGTAAGAGAGGATCATGTTGTAAAATATGTGGAACTTTTCCTCGAGTCCTGGTTACTAGTTCTGCAAATAGCAAGTGAAAGATTTTGTTGGGTGGTTTTTTTCTTCTTTGCTCTTACAATATTTTTTATTTAGCTCATGGCAAAAATGTTTTTCAGGTAATCACCCCTATATCAAAGAAAGCTCCTGCTCATGTCAGAAAAGAAACTCCTCCTCCAGCTTCATTTCAGCCTAAACATCCCAATCATACAGCAAAATCTGTCAGAGTCTCTGAAAATGAGGACGCCACGCATGTGCAAAAACCTGTGGAAAATGAGGGAATAGTGAAGGCAGTAGGAGAGAAAGCTGCTAAAGGTATCAGAAGTAAATCAAACCCCAGTTCTGGAAACTCTGAATGTGGCATGGTGGTGTTAAAACACTCGTTAAGTTTTACTAGCTTAGATAGCTTAAATGTGATACTTTGTTTCTATCATACTGTATATTATGTTCATGCTGATAGTGTGCTATCTCTGCAAACTGCTATAGTATGCTCTGTGTCATTTAAATGATTCAAGCCTTTAGTTCTACCTGCAGCACTTCCAGATGATGATCAGGGAATGATGGATTTTGATGAGGAGGACTTTGATGAACCTATGGAAGCAGAGCATGTGGAAACTGTACCTGAGACAGCTGAAAGCTTGAAAAGAGACAATGAAATTGAGAAGAAAGAGACCAAGCAGCTGGAATCGGAGAAGAAAGAGGCATCTGTCTTGTAAGAATCTCTTTTTCTTCTTTTTTTCTTCCACTAAGAAGGCTCTCAATTTCCATAAACCTTAGATGTAGCTTGATATTTGTCTTTGCCGAAGGGATAATTGTGATACAGACAGAATGCTGATAATGCTATGCAAAGTTTTTTTTTTGTAGTTACATTAAGAATACTAATGTGCTGATAGCTACTTAATTGAAAAATATTTGTTTTTTTTTAGATCTAGTGTGTGCGAACATGTATTTCAGCACACTGAGGTGACTCAGTGTGAGTGTTGAATAGTGAACTTTGATGTCATAAGCAAAAACAATACTTATTCTAAGTGAATCTGAAAGTATTTTGTAATAGAAGTGTAGGTAAAAGTAATGGTGCTGAAAGTAATGGTGAACAGCTGTGTCTTTGGAAATAGGAAAAAAGGCGAGGTTTTCCCTGTTTTTGTATTTTGTTTAATTGTTTGGAAAATCTTGAATCATATGTTCGTGTAACAAAATATTTCAAACTGTGAAATAATTGAATGATGAAAAAGACCTAAACATCTAATGACTGAAAAGGTAGTTTTGTTGAAATAATCTGTTGTTCCCTAAGCAACTTGTATAGATGGATGGATATATTTGATATGTAAAGACTTGAATGACCAAGGCTGAAATACTAGGTGACTGATTTTTAAAGCCATCAAGAACCATGTTTAAATGTGGCTTTCTCTCTTTGTCACTCCATCCTTCTTTTCAGAAGAAACCTGAGGAAACCCAGCTGTTGGGAATATTGGCTAGGTAGTGAAAAGAAAAACAGAAGGTGTGGGAATATAGGCCTGGAAAAAAGCAAAATGGGGATTATAGCAAAGGCACAATTGTATTTGTGTTTTTATTCTTCTGCAAAACCTGCAGAAGTTGTTCTCTCCCAGGTCTCTCATGTTGGGACAAAATTGACAAGGACGAAGTTGATCTAGTAGCAGCAGAAGTTCAGCTGGACCCCAGTCTCCTTCCACTTGTGAATGGGGAAAGTGATGATCAAGTCTTAAGATTTTACTGGCTGGATGCTTATGAAGATCAGTTCAGTCAGCCAGGTAACTGTTCAGTTAAAGGCAGAAAATGCCAATCTGAGTCTTTTTGTTCAATTGGGATTTTCAGAGTTGACTAAATTACATCCAGATTCCCTGTGTCTCTGTGCTCTAAGACGTTCATCTCTTGTTTTTCTGTACCTCTCTCTGCAGAGCAGAGCACTGTGACTGGGACAAGATGTCACGTCTTGGCCTACTGTAGAAGTTGGGCAGTTAAAGGGACCTACTAGCACTGTTCAGTGTTGGTGACCCATTGTCCTTCTTAAAGTTTTATACACTCCAGAAGGAGGCTGAAGTTGTTAATTTCTTGCTTAGTGGTGCAAGAACTGAGCATGCTTTCTTGTTTTTGGAAAAGTAACTTAAAATTCATGTGGATGTATAAAAAGCCTGTACAATACCAGTTGCATGACATTATATAAAGGAAAGATATGTGTGTCAAGGGAGGAAGGTCGTCTGAAAAATACAAGGTCTGTCCTGTATTTCTTACCCCCTAATTCAAGCTATCTAAATCTTGAAGATTGTCTTTGAATTAAGATTGGTGAGATACTCGGTGCGGTTGACGTGTGAATCCTAACTCTCGTAGTCTTCAAGTTGCATCATTCTGATCTCAGCTCTGACAAAACAATTTGTGTTCACATCTGTTCTGAGCGCTTCCCATCCGTGCCCTCATTTCATCAGCAGCTTTAGGATCTTGGGTTTCTAATTTGTGCTTCATGTGTGTTTACCAGAAGGTTCTTTCACATGTTGTAGGAGGGTTTTTAGGGTTGAAGCTGTAAGCATTGAGTCAGATACATTTCTTTGTTAACACCTTTTGTTGTGAATTGGGATGCCAGACTTAAATATGAGACTGTGCTGGGCTGAACAGCTTGGTGATGGGAGTGGTAATAATCATAGATATCTTGATGAAATCAATGGCTCTAATATAAAATTGCTACTTTTAAAGAACCCGCTATTGTTATTTTTCCTTTTTTTGTCTTTTAAGTCAGTGATTGCTGAATGGAACATAATTATGAAAGGATTTCTGTTCCTCGCATGCAAGGAGTGTTCTTTTCTCATTATGACTTTTTCAGGATTGAATAATAAAGACTGCACCTGTTTTCAATTAGTAATATAGAAGGGAAAATTTTGACACTGCTTTTTGTTTAACATGTTCATGATCTTTGTTTATGCCTCATTTGCTGTGATGTCAAATGCATTGCCTGAAGAGTAAATACTATAGCATAATCATAAGACTCTTTCAAACTTAATGATTTTTTGGAGGCTTACTTTTCATAATTCTCTTTATGGTCTTAGGCAGAGAACTCAAGAATTGTGATCCTATTAACATTTTAAAGAAATAACGAATAAAACCTGCCTTTTTTTTTCCCCTCTGCAAGACATTTTCCCTGTGTCTTGACTTTGCTTACCTTTTGATTCATTTAGTGTAGCATGATTTTCTTTTCACCAGCTTTGATTTATAACCTTTTTCCTATTTTTTCTTTCTTTATTCTTTCTGTAGTCTTCCAAGGGATAGGGCCCAATATCTCTCTGTTGGTGTTTTTTTTTGGTTTTGCATGAACTGTCTCTGAAAACTCTTGGAAGTGAGTTGTGCTTTTACTGTCTGTGGGGGTGGTGGTGTGTGTCAGTGTTCAACTGGAGGATCTCAAAAGGTTCCTTCCATTCTAAGTTAATCTGATTCTGTGAAGTCTGGTTATTAAGACCACTTACTTGTCCATGCTAGAGTTTGTCTTTGCAATCCAGGCAGCTTTTTACCCTGTCTTTGACTGGCTCATGTATCCTTTCTACCTCACCTGCTTATATGTACTCCTCTGACAGATTAACTACTCCATGCTCTTAATATTGCCAGCTGTTCAAGCAATCAGCTACTGTTTTGTGGTCTCTCACAGTTTCATCTTTCTGTATGATACAAACCTATCTGAGGTAGGTTTTTTTATCCCTTAACAAAAAAGTAAAAGATTGCTGGGGACAAGAACTTCATCTTCCCTGTCACTTAGATCTGCAATTGGAGCTCTTTCTCCATACTTCTATTCAAACTGTCTAAATCTTCAAGATTGCCTCTGTATTAAAATTTCTTAAGATACTTTGTGCAGCTGAAACTTGTATCTTTGCTCTCATCATCTTCAAAACAGCAGCATTCTCTGTCCTTGACAAAAGTAGTCTTGTTCACATCTATTCCAAGCACTCAGAAAATGATTTTTCATAGCCTGTCACTTTGACTCTGTCATCCATCTTAGTGCACCTTCACTGATTTATCTTTGATCTAATGGAGCAAGAAAGGTGCCTTTACGTCTGATGGATCTCCTGGCAAAGATGAATTATAAGTCTTAACCAAGGACTTGTTTGTGCATTGCCAGCCAAGGAGAAATGCAGATTCCAAAACCTATGCATGAAACCCTGTTTCTGAGACAGTCAACACGAATATTTCTGTTTTCAGCAATAATAGCATGCTGTTGGAAGAATGTCTTCCATATAATCAAATTCCAAATTATTTGGAGCTTGAAGGGAACCTGGTGAAGCCAGGTTTCTGAGTTGTACTTGGATGTTTTTTGTATCTGTAATTTGCAAACTGTTTGTGACAGTCAGGTGGCTTGGTACTATGTTACTTTAAAATTTGACATAATTTGATAAGCAGTTTGCAGCATTTTCTGCTACTGCCAAGTTCTCTGGGCTTAGAGATGTGCATGTACAGAAAGGATACTGTCCACAGTGAAGTTAGTAGCCACTAGTCCTGCTCTGTATAATCTTTCTGAGTGTCTCCCTTGGTTACAACTGCTGTCTTGGCACCCAGGATTCCTAGCAATGTCATGCATCTTTTAGTGTCCTCATTTGTTAAAAATAGTCACGTGAAATCTGATCAGCTTCTAGTTGTTGTCTTCAGAATGCATTTCTACAGGTTTTATTGGTAATAGAGTCTTGATCTCACGGTACAGAAGTGTAGGGAAAAGGAGTTAATTGTACTGGTCTAGCTGAAGAGTGAAAAGCTGTAGATAACACATTAGAGGATTGATTGACAGCAGAGGCATTCTGATAATCTTCAGCTTCCACTGACATCTCTCTCCTTCCTCCCTCTCTCCAGGGATTATCAAACTAATATAGGCAGCAATGGAATATCAGAACAGAATTTTGAGACTGGCTGTGTAATGCCATTTTGAATTTTACATACCAGGTGTTACTATAGCAATGGAGGTAGAGACATGAAGAATGATGCAGGTGTCTGTCTGTAAAGCTGGTGTTTAAAACAATTTAGAATGTGCTGATACATGGGAAAGATTAGTTGTTCAAGGACCTAACACAGAAATGGATGTATTTCAATGCAAGAACACATTATCAGCTGCTTCAAGCAAGATTAGAAATGATTAATTTTAAAAATGCCTATTGAATTCTTTGCCCTTCTCCCTTAGGTGTGGTATTTTTGTTTGGCAAAGTTTGGATTGAATCTGCAACCACCTATGTCAGCTGTTGTGTGACAGTGAAAAATATTGAGAGAACTGTTTATCTGCTGCCACGTGAAACAGTAAGTGTGACTTTTAAGCACGTCAAACATAAGTACCTTTCATTCTGCTCATGGCAGGTTGTGAGTTCTAGCAGTGTGTTTATGGAAGTTGTTGGAAACCAGTGTTGTGTGATGTAGATGGTAAAGTTAAAAACTATGTGTACACAATACATCATGTGTGAGCTGCAGAGTAGAGCCCTGTGACATCCCCTGACCTTAACTAACAACTGCAAACAAGTTTTTACCCTTGGACTTGATGTTTAGCAAATAAAGTGGTCTTGAAGTATTGCTAGAAAACTTACTGCATTTTAAACATTCTGTTTCAAGTAATATTTTCTGAATTTGGGATTTCTTGGCTGATTGCATTATAGTTTTTCCTAAAACAAGAGATACATGATTCATAATAGCAAAGTAAAATTCAACTTAGAATCATGTCTGCTGGCATTTTTGTTAATTTATAAAACCTCACTTCTGTTTTTGAGGAAATCGACCTAGCTACTGGCAAAGAGATGGAGACTCCAGTAACTATAATGAGTGTTTTCAAGGAATTCAATGACAACATTTCACCAAAGTACAAGATCATGAAGTTCAAATCCAAGGTTTGTTTACAAGCATCCTGTTTGGGTATTTTCTGTTGTTCTGATTTGTAAGTTAGGAAGGCTGTTGAAACACTGTTCAGGGTGGGAGGTTATTCCAAAATGCCAATATGTAACTCCTGATATGTGTAAATGTACCTGCTTGTAAAAGCCATCCAAAATACCTATATTCCTTTGAGAATGGCAAATCTGCAGCATGGTTGTTCCACCAGAAATTTAAACAATGCTTTTGAAAATGCTCATTCGTTAACTTCTTTAAAACTGGGTTGAGTGTCAGACTGGCTTGCTGAGCTGTTTTTGAGAATGCAGAACAAATAGAAGTTCTGATACCTAAAGCCTTAGTTTCAGCTCATGCTGTCAGAGTTTAAAATGAAAGCTTGTGTTGTCCAGCAGATAAGTCAGTACTCTGGGATTAGACTGTCTTTGCATTTGACCCGATATCTTATTGAACTTTATCTCTTGGCATGTCTCATCCTTCTTCTCACCCTTTCAGATTTATCTTTCTAGAGTGCATGCTGTTCAGAGCATGGATTGTCATAGTGTGGCTATGCAGGTGGTAACAAGTGGGACTGTCATTCAGTCTTGAAAGCTGCTCTGTGCTTAGAGTTGAGGACAGTAGTCTTAGAAGTGTTATTTTCCTGTGCTCTGTTTGCTCAACAAACCTTTAAATGACATCTGAAAAACAAAATATTGCTATATTTTATTTTATATTTGCACATAAATTAATATAATGCTTGTCATGAGTCTGCAGGAAAAGAGCTGATACTGCTGATGGTGTTGCAGATTTGGACTGAATTAGTTGGCTAGTGTGAGAGCTTTATTGTCCAGTTACATAGAGCATTTGTCTTTCACAGGGGAGGGCAGAGGTGGGAAGCTTGAGTGGGGAAATGTAGCAGACATTCAAGTTAGGGGGAAAAATCTGTTCTGACTGAAGTGCTCAGAAACGTTTATGTTTCTTGAAGTAACATGTCATTAGTCTGGCAAAGCTGATTTTCATTAGTTGTAGCTTTCTCCATCCTGGCAATCTTGTGATTTCACAGGATTCTTTCCTGAATAGTTAATCAGCAAGGGAGATGGCAAGTAAAAATGCAGGAAGAATGGAATTTAACAATATGTAAATGAGGGAAAATAAAAACAGTTTGTGTGGTAATTCAGGTTGGAAAGATCCTCAGGAGGTCATTTCATCCAAAGCTAGCTAGAATAATTCTGAAAGTTTAAGTTGTTAAAGTGGAAATGTGAGCAGTGTTCCTCAAATAGCAAAGTCATGCAAGACCTGACATCTTTTCAGCAACTTGTAGCTTAGTGCATTATTTACAGAGTTCAAGGAAAATGGATGTGACATTAGTACTTTGTGAAACCTTTTTGGTTTTTTTGCTCTAGCTAATTTTCTCTCTCAAAAGTCTCATGTAAATTTAGGTTTTTCAGTTTTCTGTTATTTCTCATGTATAGTTGATTATAACATAATTACATGTGGGCTCCGGGAGTAAATTTACTCTGAAAGGAGTAAATTTAACAATAGATATAAAACAAGTTGCTGATAGCTCACTGTTCAAAAGTCCTTTCAGGAATGAGGGAGAGAACTCAAAGAAAAAAAATTTTCATTATAAGAGAGGATGAAAACACTTGTACTCTAGAAAGGAAAGAGGGAGAATAGTCGCCAAAAAGATGCAGATCTGCTAACAGAATCTTGGGAAACCTCCATCTTTTCCATGGTGTGCCAAGTAAGAATAACGTGAATGGGGTAAGAGAGTAATGTAGTTTAACCTTCAAAGGCAGCTTTTAAAAATCAAGGTAAAACCTATCAAATTTTTACGGAGCTTACACAGAACTCAGGGCAAAAGACCCAACAGTCTTGCCCTGAGTAAGGGTACATGGCTACAGTACATGTGAGGTCCTTGGATGTAACACAGGAGTAGGGAAGTAGGAGCACTAAGACACTGTTGAGAGTTTTTCCCTTGAATATTATAGCACTTGATCACCCTCATGAGGAAAGATTAACTAAAGTGACTACAGGTACAAGAGATGGCTATTAGAAGGATGAAGCAAAAGGAGAATTAAATATACCAGAGATGACTATGAAAGAGCTTTAACTTCTTAGCTAGTAAAGTGAAGAATAATTATAAGATTTGTTTGCTCTCTAGAAACATTAAAAGGGGATGGAGCAGCAAGAGAGCTATTTAAAGGACAGTTTTAGCAAAAGAGTGGATTTGTAATTTTTAATTAATGAATAAATTAGGCAGGATTGTTGGTGTAGGGAAGCTCTGAAATAACATACCAGAATTGTTTCTGAACAATTCAAATTATGAAATAATTCAAATTATGTTGAATTCTTCATAAACTGGGTTTTATTAAAAGGATTAAAACTATCCAGCTTTATTTTGCTTGTGCAATTTGTTGCTAATTTTGATAGTTACTGCATTCTGGGGGGTTTTAATGAGAACTGGAGATAGTAGGAAGGTATGGCAGTAGTAATATAGGGGGTAAGAGAAAAGACAGGATAGTGGAGCAGGGCTGGTAGTGGGGTCTTTGGAGGGTTGTTCAAAGATAGCATTACAGTAGCTCAGATATTCTAGATTACACAAAATTGACTCTGAACAAGTGGCACCAAATCTGGCCAGGGTTGTGCCTCTGCAGCAGGGAGGGTTTGTGCTCTCTGCAAGGTAACTGTGGAAGTAATAGGGTTGTCCCATTACTGCACCTTCCTGTTCTTCTGTTCTTTCCTGAGATACCTGAATTTACCTGGTATTTACCTGTACCTTAATCTGTTTTTCACAAGGAGTCATCAATTTCCCTTTCATTGCACTCATGCCACTAGAGACAATGTGTTGTTACACAGCCCTTGCATCTCTGTATCCGTAGGGGTGTGCAGGCCTCTGGAATTGAAATGGTTTGTGGCACTCACTTAAACGAATGCTCATGAGAAGTGATCTCTACTCAGTTGTGACTGTGTGTGGTAAGGAGCTAATGTGCTTTAGAAGATCCCCTTCTCTGTGATGTGCAGCCAGTGGTTAAGGGCTGGTGTTTTGAAAGATTTCAAACAAACTAATGGCTATGTCACTCAGGTGAGACTTGTGAGCAAAGCTTTCAGAGTAACCCGAAGTCTGTGTTTGCATAGTACTGTGAAACTGAAATCCAGTCTTCTTCCATCATTAGCTGGAAATCAGGAAGGTTACTGACATCTTTACCATGCACCCAGAGTTCTTTTATTCAAAATACCCCTTTTTGTAATGATGTGGAGACACTGAGACAGGTTGTTCTCTGTGCATCTTGGCCTTGCCAGCACCCAACTTTGCCCCTGTGAACACACTTAAGCCATATCATTTCCTGCTGCACCTGCTGCTAATTGTAGCTTCAATGGGTTGCACTGCTGCCAAGTTAGCAAGTCTTCACAAATCAATTTGAAAGCAGCCTTACTCCACTTAGGAACTTAGCAGCTAATCACTGCTGCTCATTTCTGCTCTCTGAAGGGCCACTTGAAGGGCAGATTATTCTGCAGCAAAGCATTCATTCACTGAGTTATGACCAGACGCTCGTGTAATTGAGCTGAGCTCTGTGGAATAACGCAGATGAAACACTACAGCAGACTATTTTTATACTGTGTTCATCTTGCATTTGCAACACGAACTTGTTTGAAGCCTGAGAGGGTTTTTTTTTTTTTTTTAATTAAAAAAAAGAGGAGGGGGGGAGCACCAGTGATATGTGCTAAAAGCAGTGCATTGCCATCTTTTATGTTACAACTCTGATCTGCTGTGTGAGGTGCTGCTGTGGCCCAGCAGTTCAGACCTACATTTGCTTGGTTATTTGCAATGCTGATCTGGCTTCACAGTTGTGCTCTTCTACCAAGTTGTGTTACACCTCTGTTTCCATAAAACTGTTGATGCCATAGTAGTTTCTGATTTGTCTGCTTCCTGTTTATAGCAGAGACCCCTTTCCTCTCCTACCCTGGCTTTGCAGCCTTACAACTGCAGTAGTACATGAAATAACAAATTTAACTGCCTGTTGAGGGAACTATTGCTGATGCTATTAATTTAAGAAAAAAAACCCCAGCCATCCAACCCCAAAACCAAATAACTTAAAGTTTGCCTAACTGCATGCATTTTGTTGATTTGTAGATTTTATTCCCAGTTCTGGTAATTTTGTTTTTCTTATTAAACTTTCTCTAGTGGCACAGTATGCTGAATCTTGTGTATAAAATAGTGAACATTAGTGCATTGTCCAGTGAGAAATGTGATTTTTAATTTAAGGTGCCTCTAGGAATTCCTGTAGTAGAGTAATGTGCTAGCATAGTTACGGTATAATGTAATGACAATAGTATGTAACAGTGGTGCAGATGGTTTGTAAAGTACTACAGGGCAGCACACACATCTGTCAGGGTAGAGCATGGCATTTCAATAGGTGCCAGAGCACTGTTGCACAGGATATTGCAATAATTTGGAAAATGAAGGTAGTTATTCTTAGAAACTGACAAGCTGTGTGTGTTGTAGAAAATTGTTATTGTTCTTGAAGAAAGCAGAAGTGATACTTTCAATAAAGCTGTATTGATCTTCAGACTTCTTTAACTGTCTTAGTTAGGGGTACATAAACAAACTTGACTACTTTCTAGTAAAACCCAAGTCACTTAAAATGAAAAATACAGTAGTGTCACAGAAATGATCTGCTGTAAGCATGTGATGAAAGCTGGCAGATTATTGGGAAATCATCTCCCTTGGGCTCTTCTCTGAAGTGCTGGTACACAAAAGCCTGCAGTGTGAAGGGAGGAGTTGTGTGCAGTTACAGGGATACAATCTGGCTGGGATCACAGACATGTGGTGGGGTAGGATGTGGTTAAGACAGGATGGGATAGTGAGGAGGGGGAAGCCCATTTGTGTATTGGAGCAGTGGGAATGCTTGGAGCCCTGCCTGAAGGGGGCAAAGAGCTGGTCAGGACTAGAGGATGGACTAATGGCAGGGACATCTTGGTGGAGAAAGGAAAGCCAAAGCCCACCTGGAGGTGGATCTGGTGAGGGAGACGTAGACCACTTAGGAAAGGCTGCTGTAGGTGCAGGCAGTCTAGGAGAAAAGTGCTGCTGAAAGGGACAGGAGATGTGGCTGAAAAGGGACAGGGGTCATGGGAGAAGCTGCAATACCATGTGTCTTCTTCACCTTGTTCTTCACTGCTAAGTCTGGCCTTTAGCAATCTCTGATGCCTAAGAGACCAGAAAGAAAGCCTGAAGCAAAGAAGACTTGTCCTCAGCGGAGGAGGATCAGGCTAGGGCACATTTAAACAAATTGGACAGATAAAGGCACATGGGATGTGATGGGATGCACCCTTGTGGAGGGAGCTGGCCAATGTCAGAAGGTGCTTGGGAGTGTTTGGTGTGGATTCACAGAGGGGAAATGATGTTTCACCAAGCTGGTAACCTGGGAAGAGATGGATTGGTTTGGTGAACAAGAGGAGAGCAGTGAGTGTTGTTTATCTTGACTTTAGTAAGGCTGTCAGTGCTGCCTGCCACAGCATCCTCATAGACAAACTGATGAAATGGGCAGAGGGGTGGACTGAAAACCAGCTGCCCTACTGGGCTCAAAGTGTTGTGATCACTGGCATAAAATCTGGGTGGAGGCCAGTCCCTAGAGGTGCGCCCCAAGGGTTGATACTGGATCCTGTCCTGCTGAGCATCCTGTTAATGATTTGGATGATTGCATAGGGCACACACACAGCAAGCCTGCAGGCAGTACAAAACCAGGAGAGGTTGATATACCAGATGGATGTGCTGTCAAAGGAATTTCAACAGGCAGGATATATCTTATGACCTACAAGAATCCCATCAAATACATAAAAAAGGAAATAGTCCTGTGTGAAGACTGGAATAACCTCAGGCACTAGTAGATGATGGTGGGTGAGTGGCTGGAGTGCAGCTTTGGAGGGAAGGATGTGTTCATCTTGGTACATGTGGGACTGGACAAGAGCCAACAATGTACCCTTGGGGAAAGGACTGCCATGGGCATCACCAGCAATTGCCAGGAATTGGTCCTTTCCCCTTTGCAGCCCTGGTGAGCGTGGGTGCTGTGAGGTGTTTAGCTGAGCTCCTCTGTTTGAGGAATAATATGTGCTCCTGGAACAAATCCAGAATAGGACCACAAAGATAATTACAGGGCCTGGAGTATCTCTCATGAGGAGAGGCTGAGAAACTTGGGCCTGCTCAGCCTGCAGGAGAGAAGGCTGAGGGTGAGGGATTGGTGATGCAAATCTTTTCATTGTTTATAAACATTTGATGAGCATGGGTAAAGATGACTCTGGTAGATTTTCTTGCTGGTGTTCAGTGGAGGACAAGAGCAACAGATATAATTTGAAATACACATTAAATTTATCTGAACATGAATCACTGCTTCACTGTAAGGGAGATCAAGCATTTGCACAGGTTGCCCAGAGAGGCCGTGGAGTCTCCATCCTTGGGGACATTAATATCTGGCTGGAGAGAGCCCTGAGCAACCCAGTGTGATTGACCCAGCTCTGAGCAGGCAGCTGGACTAGACAATCCCTGGAGATCCCTTTCCATCTCAGCCATTTTGGGATTTTGCAATGATCTGCAGCCACCAATTCTCATGAGTATGTTTGAAACCTGTGAATTTAAAGAATATTTTTGAGTTTGCCTAAGTACCAGGTGTTTTTTTTGGTGGTGGTTAGTATACTTGCAAGTTAATTCTTTAGAAGCTCTTCATGCTAAGAAAACATCTACAGATCAAAAACAGTCACTAAAATATTCTTACCATCTTCAACTGGTTATAATGAATTGCAGAATTGGTAATATATGATGAAGCCCATGATATTTGAAATTTATATTTTGGCTGGCTTTTTTTCTTTAGCTTTCTTATTGGACAGAATGAATATTCTGTTGGGAGATACTGAAAATATAATACCTTTGTTTTATATAGAAAGTGGAAAAATACTACGCTTTTGAGATTCCGGATGTACCAGCAAAATCTGAATACCTAGAAGTTAAATATTCGGTGAGTATAACTAATCTGACAAAATACCGTAACTTTCTTTCTTATCTAATTAAGTTTACAACGTGAGCAGTGATGCCTGAAGAATTTTTTCTGCTTTTTCTCTGAATATTTCTTACACTGTTCCCTACATTCACAAGTATTAGCATGCATACTTGTGATGCTTTAGGTGATAGTTTTGCCTGGTTTCATGGTGTTTAGCAGGCCAGTAGACTAAACACCCCTGAAACCACATAGAGTTAGAAGACCAAACACTCTGTTTTCGTGAGCCCTCAAGGTCTCCTAGTAGGATAGATTTTGTAAACTAGAAGTGAGCCCACCCAGGCCTCTTATTGGGCCCTCCTGGTAGATATGCTAGTGTGTAGAGTCTTTAATTGTACACTCGACTGGGGGGACGGGGCTTTTGCGGCGTGTTCTACCTGGACGGCAGAAGCCATCGAACGGGATCCTATTAAAATACTGAGGTAAACAACCCCCAACCCTTTCACCGTGTCTGAGCCTTTATTTCCTAAGACCAGAAAAAGGCATCAGCAGTTTCTCTGTTAAAATGGTCATTGGATGTTGTTGTCTTGGCTGATGTATCCAGTGTGGATGAAGAACTTAAACTTCAGTTTGTTTTTACATTACTGTCCTGATTTTTAAGTGGAGCCTGTGGTGTGCTTTCCTCAATTACCGTAAGGTATCATGGATTAGGGCTTTGCTTGTGGGGAATGACAGTGATTTCAGTACTGTGTAGTTAAGATGCTGTCTGAATATGGTGTGTCAACCTTGAAGATTTTTGCAGGGTGAAATGACTCCTACTCTCTGTTACTTGTTAGGCTGAATACCCTCGGCTTCCCCAAGATCTGAAGGGACAAACATTTTCACACGTGTTTGGAACCAACACCCCTAGCCTGGAACTTCTCTTGATGAGTCAGAAGATCAAAGGACCCTGCTGGCTGGAAATAAAAAATCCACGTATGGTGATTTGCACGTGAAATACCTGGTTACTAGGAAACATACACAATTACAGATTGGAGGGATGAGGGGAAATTTAATTTGTACAGATAAATTATTATTTTGTACATTAACCTTGCAGCTTATTGTTTTAATTTTCATTATCTAGTACAAATTGTAACTTACGCCTTCTTCTTTTGGAGTGACAACTATCCATATAAAGTTGTGCACTGTACAGATGAGATTATAACTTTTAATTGCTGTGAGAGGGAAATGTGCAGTGCCTAGCAGCTGCTCTTTGATGCATACCCCAAAGCCATGTATACTGAGCTAAACTTACTTGACTTGAAAATGACTCATCTTTCTGCTCTTGATCCCTCAGGATTTGGGGTTTTTTCTGCAAATATATATTTTTATGAACAAACTGCTGCTAGATTGGGTTTTTTTGTTTGTGAGTTAGGTTTTTATTTATTTTTTCCTGACACTTACAAAAGTTTGTGGTGTGAAGCTGTTTTAGTTTTAAATCCTTTCTGCCTCCTGAGTGATGTGCAGCACTTACAGGTGGTCATGTGGCTTTGTTTTGGCTTGGTAAGAGCCCTTTATTCAATGTGTGCTGCATATTCCCACAAACACAGGGATGTTGATCATACTGGACAAAAGCTTTTACTGCAGTCTCCTTGAGGCCCTTCCAGTGTGGAACTGACTCTATGAATGCTGACATTGGGGGATTCTCCTCTTCAGCAGCTCAGTCAGTCACTGACAGAGCTGGTACCAGGGCAGATGACTCTATGTAAAGCTGCCTGAGGTACTTTTTGGGTTATGCAGACCTTGATCAAATATTTTCTTTCTTATTTGGTGATGAAGAGCTCCTGCTGACTGGGAAGTCAGGGCCCAGAGAGTTACCAAAATTGGGCAAGCTTAGTGTGGGTCTTGGACTATCCCACCAGGGCTAAACTTCAAAAGGATGTGCTCTGTACAGCAATGCCATCAGATATGTCTTGTTTGTCATTCCCAGAAGAATGGAGATGGTTTGTTTTGTTTTCTCAGAGCCTTCAAATCAGCCAGTCAGCTGGTGCAAAGTGGAAGCTGTGGCCATGAAGCCTGGCTTGGTGAATGTGGTTAAAGATCTTTCTCCTCCTCCTCCTCTGGTGGTCATGTCCTTCAGCATGAAAACCATTCAGAATCCAAAGACTCACCAGAATGAGGTAAGTAATCTGCTCTCATTTTGGTTTGGTTTTGTTCTTTGGCATATACTAAAAATTTTCTAAGGCTTTGAAGAGCCTCATGAAACATGTTTAAATATATTTACTGTTGAAAAGAGTTTCTTTGCTCTGGGCTTTTCAGAGAAATTTTTGCTGGGGTCTCACTCTGGTTTAGGGGGCCTGCTTGGTGAGAATGTTTACTGTGACAGTGCGTCCTGTGTATGTTTTCAAGCCTTCTATTTTGTCTGTTGTGCCTCATAGTTATAAATGAGACTGCCTCAGAACAGCTGTTAATGGATTACTTTTAGTATGTTTACTTATTTTTTTATTTAGCTAGAGCTAATCATAGGTTATAGGTAAAATGACCAGGCTTTTCTGCTAATAAAACTCATTTAAAAATGGGAATTTGGTCTTGATCTTACAGCAGCTGATGTTCTAGTGTAAGATCTTTCCTCAGAAAGGAGGAGAGCTGTAGGTGGCCACTCTCACTTGTGAACTGCAGACCACAATGTGTACTTAGACACTGGTTTTTTTAACATAACTCTCATTAACCTTGGAAGGGATTTAGTATTCACAAACAGAATAGCGAAGTTGTTTCTGGCTAATTGAATTGAAGACTAATAGGTTGGCAAATTTTTCAAGCAGAATTATGCCTCTTGGTGAATTTAAATTTTTTTGGTGGAAGTATGGAAAATGCGTAGTTTGTGGCCAGTGTAACGGGACGTACATGAGATACCAACAGGACTCTGCCAAAATGCTATAAATCCTTTCTGCTTTGTTTTCTGTTGGATTTTCCTGACCAGTGTCTGGGGACATCCTGCCAGCAAAGCAACCAAAAGCATCATTAAAGCTACTGGCTTCCAAACACTAACCCTCTTGGCTTCTTGGCAGTGTTGACTACTTGCTTAGGGGCAGCCCTTCCTGAGGCAAGGCTTCTCTGCCCTGCTCACATCTCTCCTGCACTCCACAGGGAATCCGTTATGTTGTGGGGTCTGGTCGGTCAGATTCAGAACAAAAACTGATAAAAGTAGAAATTTTCCAAAATGAATTATTTTTCCTCTCAAATTTATAATCATTTCAAAGTAAATACTGTTTTGTTTTCCTGGAGATCAATTAATAATTTTCTTCTTTTCAACTGTTTGTCGTTGGAATTAGAATATGAATGATCTGTTGGAAAAACAAGAGAAAAGAGATGAGGAACTCGTAAAAAAAAAAAAAGATGGAAGAAATGAGTATGAATAGTAGTCATGCTTCTGAAGTTGTGTATTCTGTATCTCCTTGGTATAGGTTGTGGCTCTTGCAGCTCTGGTTCATCAGCAATTTCCTTTGGATAAGGCTCCACCTCAGCCTCCTTTTCAAACACACTTCTGTGGTATGTATGTGGAACCGTTTGAATAGAAAAACAATTAATTCCATGTTTTTTTCTTTTTTTGTTCTGGTTTGTTTTTTTGGTTGTGGAGTGGGTTATATTTATTTATTTGAACTTTTATTTCTTTCTGTTACTGCAGCAATAATAGCCTAAAATAGACAACTGACAGAATTTCAAGTCCCAGACAGGCTTTTCTCCCCTTTTTTATCTTCACTGGTTAGTGACTTTTTATCGAAGATGTAATGGAAAAAAACCTTAGTTTGAGACTATGCCAAATAACCCTGCTCTATACAGCTTCCTGTAATTTTTGTTTTACTTAATCTTTCTTCACCCATTAATTTAGACCATGTATTTACTGTCACTTAGTTGTTTTTCTGTAATAATATCAGCTAAATCGTGAGATACAAACCCTGACTGCAAGTGTTGAAGTGTTGAATGCTTGTGAGAGGAAGTTCTTCAGGAGCGGTGTTTTAATGTCCAATGATAACCTCAAATATGACTGATTCAGATTGGTTAATGCTTTAGTAATTACTTGTTTATCTTAAAGATACTATTGACTTAAAGCTGGTATTTTAGAATGAGAGGTCAGTTTTCTAAGCTCGCTGTGTTGTGAATGGGTGCTTATGGGGAGGGTACAATTAAGAACTTGTATGTAAGTACTTATACCACTTTTTGCAGCTGTTTCCAAACCGAGTGATTGCATTTTTCCTTATGACTTCAAAGAAGCCATTAAAAAGAAGGTAATTTCATTTTGTTACCCTTCTGATTTTAGTATCTTCTAGAATATGAACCTCATAGTGCTTTTGGTAAGTTGTGAAGAGAAATAGTCAAAGGAATGGAATGATTATTTAATTAGTTTTCCACTCTGCAAGCTTAAATCAAGGTATTTACTATGTGTTGCCTGTAAAAAAGTGGTTTGTGCTCTGTGTGATTCAGTACTGCTGCTAATTGTGCTCTTAAAATAGATGAGGTGTTAGACAGGAGAGTTGGAAAGGTTTTGCAAAGAGGCTGAAATTTGGTTTAATTTTCATTATACCTGACTCTGTACTTGTAGTAAACTGGGAAAATTTGTTTCTTCTTTTCTTGGAGAGTAAAGTCTGTCAAAATTTAGAAGATGTCCTTTCTTAAAGGGTGGTGGGAGAGCTGACAGGATAATAAAGTAACCTATTTTTGTTTTTCCTCTATTTCTATGTGATCTTAAAGTCTGTGAGTGAAGGATGCATATGGAGCATTTTCCTGGTGTGCTTGATTCTTAGGAGGCTCTTAAAATATCACTAGACACCTGCATTCAAAAGCAGAATGGGAAAAAGCCTCTGAGAAGAGCTTTCCAATGTCTGTGGGAGTGAGAAAAAAATCCTTGAATTACAGAAGGAAAAGCAGAACTCTGTGGTGCTCTTTTATTGTCTTGTAACTAGTAGGGGAGAGGAGATGCTTCCATTTTAAACTTATTGGGTCATTGAAATCAGGTGCTCTCTTGCTCCTTTTAGAATGCTAAAATAGAAATTGCTGCAACAGAGAGAACACTGCTGGGGTTTTTCCTTGCCAAGATTCACAAAATTGACCCAGACGTTGTTGTGGTGAGTAGCTCTGAGACTTTGAGAGTTAAATTAAAGCATTTTGTCAGTTGGTCAGCTTTGTTCTTTTTCTTTTGTCCTCTTATAGGCTTTTTAATGCTTGTCTTAGACTGCCTTATGAATTGAGTTTGCTTATGAGACAGCAGGTATATTTTGATACAAAGATGATACGGAATTTTCCCTGACGGCATTTTATACATACTATTATTTCCCATAATAGCTAAAATAGGTGGTATTTTCACAGTACCTGAAACAAGTTTTTTTTTTTCTTTACTCAGAAAGACAAAACACAAAACCCCTCTGATTTTCTAGAAAAATGGGAACTCTTGTTGTACTTAAGATTCTGTTGCAGTTCAGATGCTCGTATAATTTGTGTTTCTCGAGTAAATCAAAATAACCATCTATACAAATCCATGAGATCTGAGAAATGTTTTGCAATGACCATTCTTATGTTTTCTACTGTTTTAGCAGCTGAGGGTTTGTCATAATTACTCATTTTCTTTTTTTTTTTGTTATGTTTAATTAACGTGCAGTTCTGACATTCATGTAGTAAAATCTGAAGACAGTTTGAAGTTGGTTGTAAGTCTGAGGTTGATTACATACAAATTGTTAGGTTGTATGTATTTAGCTAACTTCTGTAGGTAAATACAAATAATTGATAGGAATATGATGAAATGAGCAGTCAGTTCCTGATGTTTTCAGCTCACTGCAGCTTGTATCCAGTGTTTGCCCTATGAACTAAGCTTCCTGCTGGCTATGGCAAGGCATCAGAGGAAACACTGCAGCCAGTGGCTTATAATGGAAGATGCCAAGAGCAGAGGTGTGAGAGCTTCTATCCTGAAAACAGCAGGGCTGTGTTAGTGCAGTTTAATTTGCACCTGGTTTAATTAGTGCTGTTGAAATGCTGCTCCCATTCAAGGAGCTGCTTCTGTAGCACAGTCTTGCACTGCGCAGGGGTGCCGGCTGGAGTGGACCTGCAGTTCCTGGTGACTGGCTCATGTTCCTCAGGGCAGCATTTTGCTTTCAGTCCAACGTCGTGAATGTACTTTGCACTGTTTAAAATATTGCTGGAATGCTTTGATATGTAAATATTTCCTGCAAGGTGTTCCTACCCAGACTTAACAGCTGTTCCTGTTGCAGCATCAAAGGAAAAAATTACAGTATTTTGATGCCACTATTGTGGCTTTCACAGATGGAGAGAAAAGGAATTACTTTTAGCTTAAGTTTATATATGAAGAATATTGTGGATTTTTCTAGAAAGCTTTAAATCCTAATCTCTGGTATCAAAGCATGAAGCTGTATTGTGTGTGCTATGAGCCAGTTAGAGAGCTGATTTTGGTATTCTGCTGAACAGCATTGTTAGTGTTAAGACTAATGAGTACTGTTGATGAACGTTCTCTTAGAAAGTGCTTTCTACAAGAGAGATAATGCCATCAATTAGTTGGAAAAAATCACAAAGGGCAAAGGAATACTGAGTGTGTGAAAGTAAGTCTTTCAATTTGCATTTGTTGTAACCTTTTTTGTTATTTTTTCTGCTTCAAGGGTCATAATATTTATGGATTTGATCTGGAAGTGCTGCTTCAAAGAATTAATTTGTGCAAAGTCCCTCACTGGTCCAAGATAGGTCGACTGAGGAGGTCTAATATGCCAAAGCTTGGGGTAATAAGATTGCTCAAGTCTTTTAAGCCCCTTTATGTTGCATGTGATTAAAAATGAATTAGTTTTTCCGAGGAATCGTAAATGTGACACTGATGTATTTTGACTGTTGGTCGTGCTGAATTTTGTGGGTCCCAGATCAGAAATTATGAATGTTTATATGACTTCTATTACAGTAATAGGATAAACTGATTTTCAAGTTAGGCTAATTTAGTTTACTTATCTCAACTGGATGATAGTAATGACAGATTAATTGCAATAGTCTTTACTGTAACAGTCTTTGTCTGCTCTAACTGTAAAATGAGAAAAAGCAATTTGGACTGATGGGTGAATCATCCCATAGAGAGCTGCTAAGCTAATAATTCTGTAGTTCTTATTACATATTTGTTCAGAGGACAATGTGTGAAGCTTGGAGTATTGAAGTGCTGAACATGGCTGTGTTTTTGCCTGTTCCTGTCCTTCCTAGAGGCCCAGATGGGTATTTCTTTGTGTTTCTGTGACCTTTTCATCCTGCTGTTACTACAAAATGTTTCCTCGGAGGAAAGACAAAATCCGCACCCACGTTCTTGTTGGGGCTATTCTAATGACTGAAGGAAAAGAACCATGATAGTTTAAGAGTTAAGATATAACTAGTAGTGAAAGTTAACTGTCTATTTCTTAATATCCACATAGAGTGAAATGGGTTCCTTTAGGGCATAATTATAACTCCTGGAGTATTAGTGATATTAGTGATATTTAATAGAGTATTCAAGTATTTAGTGACTTACTGCTTTGACTGAATCCTATAAACATATATTGTGGGTAGATGTTTTTTGTTAATGTTTGTATGCTTCATTTTATATTTGGGTTTTCTCTCCGTGTGTAATATGGTGAAGGGTCGAGGAGGGTTTGCTGAAAGGAATGCTGCCTGCGGTCGAATGATCTGTGACGTAGAAATTTCTGCTAAAGAACTGATTCGTTGCAAAAGCTACCATCTGTCTGAACTGGTCCATCAGATTTTGAAAACAGAGAAGGTAACAATTCTGCCAGAGGAAATTCGAAATATGTACAGGTATGTTGCTGATTTTAATCCTTCTCTGGAAAGCAGAGGAGGTGGTTCCCTGACACAAACTTCTGCTTTTGCTTACTTGATTTGTCATGGGGATGCTGACTTAGCATACTGGGATTTGAAAAGTTAAATACTATCTTAACATTATTTTAAAATGTTTCAAGATACTTTTGGGTGGTGGCTTATTATGTGTGAAGCAAATTGATTTTTGGGAGCATTGGTGTAGACACACTAACAGAAGATGCAAGCCTGAGTTTTGGGGTGATTTTTCAATTAGAAGAGCTTGCTATAAAATTCAGCAGTGGTGTGCTGCAGATACCACATGTTCCCTACAGCACATAGGTCTAAACTACTACAGAGTACAAAGGAGATTGATTTTACTTTGCTGGGCCATGCCCCTTCTTTCCCCAGTGATTCTCCTCGCTTACTGTTCATGCTGGAAAACACCTGGATAGATGCCAAGTTCATTCTCCAGATCATGTGTGAGCTGAATGTTTTGCCACTGGCTCTTCAGATAACAAACATCTCTGGGAATGTCATGGTACATTTTTATTGCTTTCCACCCCTCTCCACTGTCCCCCACCAAACAGTTCCATGTTTTCTGTGTTTGATTTGCTGGATTTAATTTCTGAAGACTTAATTTAGAATGATGTAAATTCTTTGCTGTGACGAGTAGGTGAGTTCAGTGTTCTAATCAAGTAATAATGTAAAACTTCCTTAAAAATATCACATTTGATTTTTGTGCATGGTGATAATACAGAATAATAGTAATGCCAGGTGAACTTAAATAGTTGGAGAACATTGCTTAGTCTGTTTTGCTGTCAGTCTTTTCTGTGCTTTGCTTTGAGTTCTCTCTTCTTTCTGCCCCTCTTTAGTCGAGGACAATGATGGGCGGACGATCTGAACGCAATGAGTTCCTGCTGCTTCATGCCTTTCATGAGAAGGACTACATAGTGCCAGACAAACAAGTTTTCAAAAAGCCTCCACAGAAGCTGGTGGGTGCAGTTTTTCTCTTCCCAAGAATTTTTATTAAAAAAATGGAAAAAAACATTCTTCCATTTTTTGCGTGTTACTATTGTGTGGGAGCACAAAGAACCACAAACATAACTCAGATATAACTTAATGGTACAGCATATGCTTAATTAAAATGCTGTTTTTGTGTGGAATTGATGATGAGAATGGGACAGTGTAACAGCTTTTCCATTGCATCACAGATCTATAAAAACTCAGTTGTTCTGTTGGTTAAAAATTAGAATAAGCTAAGTACTTGTCTTTGTAGGGAAACAGCAAAGTAGATAATCTATGTTGTTTAATATCTGCACTTAGTTACTTTGATGAACAGTATTTCAAGTATAATTTGTTATATGGGTGAAATATCCAAAGGTATTAAAAAAATTCCTTTGTGTAATACCAGTGTAAATGATATTTATAGAAATTTCCAGATGTTTGTTAGTGAACAAATTAAAATTTGAGAAAGTATTTGTATTTCACTATATTTTGCTCTTTAGTTTTAAGTAAGTTCAACAGCAAACTTGAAAACAGTGAGTTCTGTTGTTTGTTTTGTTGCACCAAAGTAGTGCTGGAATTATAAATGATTCTGAATAGAATTGAACAATTGGGAGAAGAATTCTTACTACAACATAACAAATATCAGAATATTCTTTAGGTCAGTAGTAATGTTTTTATTTGTTTTATTCAAGCCTAGCCATTCTGTTTCCAAAACCAAGATTTTAATTGGGCAATTATACCACTTCTGGGTCATGAGTTGATTTTTTTTGTAGTGTGGATTTTTACAGCCAGCTGGAAAAGACATTCTAGTGCCATGTTGAATGATGACAATACTTTAAGGTCTTTGTAGTCTCTTGTTAGCAGTTTTTTTCCTATCAGAGTTGTTTTAAATGCTGTTTTGACATGTATAGAGCTTTAGTAAGGATCATGATGAAAACACCATGTTTTTGCATATATTTTAAAAGGAATTCTGCACTGGGTCCCAAATTTATATTTGACTTGCCAAAAATAACTCCTCTAACATTACAGAAATCTTAGAGACTAGATAATGACTTTTTTAAATGCCACATGTAGGTGGATGAAGATGAAGATTTTGAAGATCAGAATAAATCAAAGATAGGGAAAAAGAAAGCAGCATATGCTGGGGGCTTAGTCTTGGATCCCAAAGTCGGTAAGATGTGGCAATTTTCTTTCTCCTATGAAGTTAGAGACAGGTAGGTTGTATTAATGCAGAAAGATTGCAGTGGGGAGTCTGTGTTTGTGGGAGTTTGGTGTCGTGGTTGTGAGGGGAATCTTGTTGCCTACAACAAAATTCTCAAAAATGATTGTGGAATTGCTTCTTTTGAGGAATTAGGACTGTATATTTATGTATAGTTTTCTAATGGACACAGAAGTTTTCTTTCAGTTTCTCCTCTATGTGGGGAAAACTGTACAAGTGTCCTATAGTAACACAGAAGGTATCTGTTCAACTCTGGTGAGTTAATGGGGTTGGATCGTTCCACTTCTGACAGCTCTCTGTGAAGGGCAGTGGTGCACCTCAACAGCTGCTTGAAGGGATTTAGATTATGGAAATGTGGTACAATGTATTACTGTCCAATATTAATTGTGGAGTTGTATGAAGTCCTTTGAGAGACTTGAGTAATTATGACTTTTGTTTTAAACTCTGTTTTAGGTTTTTATGACAAGTTTATTTTGCTTCTCGACTTCAACAGCTTGTACCCATCAATTATTCAGGAATTCAACATCTGCTTTACCACAGTGCAGCGACTGTCATCAGAAGCACAGAAGAGGGCAGAGGTTTGCATGCTTTAACTTGTAGCTTAAATTACACTGTCTGAACTTCAGAGTGTTTTCTGTGAATCAGCTCCTTAAGAAACTATTCTTTCCCACTGTTTTTTTGGTTTTTGTCCCCTTTCTCACATAAAAAGTGATTCTTGTTTAAAGAAGTATCATATTAAGTTGTGGGTTGGGACTTCTCTGAATATTTTGTGTCTGTCACCTTCCTTTCAGTAACGCTCCTACAGAATCTTGATATGTTCTCTCCCATCTAATCTTGACATCCTCATGAAACAAGTTTTTACTAAGGCTCCGTGACCCTTTTCAGGCACACATTCTCCCTAGCAATTTCTGAGCCTCTTTATAGTTTAATCCTAGCTCGATAGAGGCTTCCCGAAGTTAAGTTGCTACAGAATTCATGCAAGTATACCTGAATGAGGTAGGCAAGAGTCTCATGTTTTCTACAGGAAAGAATATGATTATGAACCCAAGCCTTGTTAGACATCAGGAAAACTATGTGTGTGACTTGGGAGGGTGATGTTGTGACTGTGTGGACTGTTTTGGAAGCTGTGGGACCAGCTTCGCAAAAATTCCTGCTGGTCAAACTATATTAAACACAAGTGAAAAACCTCCTGAAGATACAGTTCCATATACAGTTCTATAAGCAGCTGTGTTGGCTCTGGCTTATCCATGGCTGGAGATTCTCATTTCCTCAGCTGTGCTGAAACACTTCTTGGTGGAGCTGTGTTGTAAACTGAAGCATTGAGCTGGTCACGTCTAAAGGTTAAACCAGAGGTTTTTATTTTTAACTGGTATCAGCTCACAGGTTGGAATTAGTCCTGTAGCAACTGAAATATGAACACAGTAGCAGAAATGAGGAGACAAGTATGTGGAGTTCTGTCAGTAAGTTCCTCCAAGCTGTCTTTGGATTTTCCCTGCTTTCTGAAGTGTGCTTCAACGTGAAGCATCTAATTTTGACTTCTCTCAATGTATGATGTTTAATCAGGCTTCGGTGTAATTTCTTGTTACAGTTCTCTCCAGACTGCTTTACTAAACTTGCCAACCTCACTGTGTCTGCCTTGCCCTTCCTTTATACATTTCTGTCACTTTCATTGTGCTTGAAATATCTTTCCATTTTTGCTGATCACCCATTTCTTCAGTCATGCTAAGGAGAGTGTGTCCTTTCTGCTATGCTGTTTTGCTATAATCAAGAGTTGCTTGGGGTGGAGTTTTTGTTCTACTGCTGTGGTCTATTTCCCTTTTGTCAGTTGTATCCTTCAAAGTATCAGTTCCACAGAGCACATGCTCCTTTTGACAGGACTGAACACCAAAAGTACTTAAAGGGATGGATTTTTCAGCACAGGAAGAATTGCTGTGTGTGTACTTTTCTTTATATTTTTGTATCTATCTATATATACCTAAGAGTGAGAATGTGTGTGTGTTATTTAACTGGATTTATATATATATGTATGTACATAAATATATAACACACACACACTCTGATAAAAAATAAAAATCTTCCTGCTACTGGTCCATGCCTTCTTTGTGTTTCTCCAACAGTGAAACAGACTTTGGCCCTGTCCCCCAGCAGGGACAAAGTAATACAGTTAAAAACAGCAAAAAAAACCTCTCCTTTCATGCTTGTTCTAAACTGTGCTTTGGGTGCTCTGCAGGAATTGGCACAAACTGTGTGGTTTTGGTTTTTTTTCCTCCCTCCAAGCTTTTCACTTAATGTATTAAAATCTAATCTTCAAGCAATAAAATGATAAGCAGTGGTGATCATTTGTCAGGTCGAAGAGGAGGAGGAAATTCCAGAGCTTCCAGACCCATCTCTAGAAATGGGAATTTTGCCTAAAGAAATCAGGAAACTGGTGGAGAGAAGACGCCAAGTTAAGCAGTTAATGAAACAACCAGATTTAAATCCTGACCTCTATTTACAGGTGTGTTTTATAGAACTCGGTTGATTTTTTTCCCCCTCTCCCCTTAAGTGCCCTGATCAGTCTTGTAGAATAGAGATGATTAGTAGTGAGCAGTGATTGTAATGTGCTTTATTTGTAGCCCATCACTGCTGCAGACTGTATAAAAAAGCTGTGAATGTAATTGTGAGCATTAAGTTCTGTTCTCTGATGGCTGTGGTTGGATCATTTTTGCTGGTTATGTTTCTTTTCAGTATGATATCAGACAGAAAGCTTTGAAACTCACTGCTAACAGCATGTATGGCTGCCTGGGATTTTCCTACAGCAGATTCTATGCCAAGCCTTTGGCTGCTTTGGTGACACATAAGGGGAGAGAGGTAAGTCATTGAACAGGCTATACACACATGTAAAAAGACTAAATTTAAGTCACCTGCCTTTTTTCATTGAATAGGAGAATGGTTTTGTTCTTGAACCTGCTTTTGGTTTCAGAACTCTTTAAGTTTTTCTTTCCAGTACTGTAGAACTGTTTGGTTTCAATGGGCCAGCTTGTGGTGACAAAAAAAAAAATCAAGGCTTTCTTTAACATTTTCCATGAATTTCTGGTTCTGCTTGATGGGTTAGTCTTTGATTTGGTGATGTGCTTCAGCTTTGGATGAGCTTGCTTTTAGCCAGTCTGTCCTGTAGCCTGGTATGGTGAATTCCTGAAACCCTAAAGTTTGTGATAGGGTAATTAATGATGGAGGCAATGGATTATGTGTCAGGGCTTATTTTTGGAAACTGTTTGTTCCTTAAAATAAGGTCTCTCATTAGTCTCAGATTTTAAGAGCTGCACTTGACTTTATAGACAGAATACTTTTGCTATTGATTAGGATGGTAGCTCAATACAGACCATATTGGTTTTGTCCCTGTGGGGAAAATAATCTTTAATGATCCAAAACATACCAGTGATATACATTGTCTTAAAACATAATGATGTTTGTTATTAGTTCCTTATAGAAAAGAATACCAAGCAGGAGTCTGCAAAGGTGCCAGGAACACTTGTGTCAGGATGGCTGCTCAGCCTTTTGGTTGATCAGGGAGATGGAGCAGGTCACATCCCTGTTGACAGGCACATCCTCCCTGTGATGTGAGGCACACCCACTTCTCAATCTCCAACTCAGTTGTTTGGGGGTGTTTTATTTCTGGTAACACATCTTTGTTTTTAATAATCTTGCTATCTAAACAGTTCTCTAGAGAGAGCCCCACATTTGCTTCCTTCCCAATTTATGTAAGCAGTTACATTTAACCTTACCCATGTGTTTAATTTCTTGGTTTGGTAACTGCAAATGTGCCATGCAGCCATGTGAATTCAAAAGTTAGTATTTCTTTTAATAAGGTACTGTGTTTGTTGTTGTAAGATTCAACCTCATGTTGTCTATGAGGTTGGCATGCAAAGCTGAGTATCGTATCTTTATTTTCTAGTGGTATTTTTAAAGTAATGAATTGAACTTTTTTTTTTTGTTTCTTTAAAATGGTCTCCATGTGTTATGTGGACCACCTGCCACAAACCTGGTATTCTATGGATACTTAAGCTTTTGACCTCAGTTAATATGGGGAAATACTTTTTGTTTGTACAGAGTTAATTCTAATTTGTCTGTAACATATGAGTTATGAGATAACTGCATGAAATTCTGGTATTCCTGCGTTATGTTCCGGAGTGATGGTGAAATGAGGAAAACCTAAGTAGGTGCTAAGGGATGTGCTAGAGAGTAATTAGAGATGGTTTCTCTTACATAGTTGATCTTTGGTTGGAAAAGAGTTCTTGCCTCTTAAATTCTGGTGGTGCTAGACCTGTGCTGGCTTCTGCCAAGCCTTTGCACACATTTGAGTTTTTGCCACAGAAGGTGACATGAGGACACCTTAGTTTTCTGTTTTTGTTTTGTCTTTTTTTGTTGAAATCTCTAATCTGGGAAAACATTACTTTAATTTTTTATTTTAGTCTTTCTATTCATAGGTTTCCTCTTACCACTCAGTTCTAATATAAAAGAGGTAAATGTTAAGTATCTGGAGGTTTGGGTTCTCTCTGGGAAAAGGTTAATTAAAAAGTAACTATTACGGAAAATTTATGGTCTAAATTTAAATGGCCTTTTCTGATGATCTGCAATTAATACCTTTTTTTTTTTTTTTCTACTGTTGTCAAGGGCACCTGAGTAAATGCAAGTAGGCTTGTAGAAGTCTAAGTGGGAAAAATACTGTGTGGGATGAAAACTGAACTTAATATTTGCACTAACACAATTACAGTTCAGTCATAAGTCTTAGCAGAATAATTGAAAGTGGGAAATATGTATTTCATGTTGAAGTTGTTAAAGCTCATCCTAGCATTAAGTTTTAATGTAGCTGAGAATGAGTTTTGATGAGTCCTGTAAATTGATGCTTTTCAACTGTGTGACTGACAACCATTCCACTGAAGCTGTGGGAAGATGCAAGTGCCTGATGCCAAGTGCTGAGTACCACCTCTCCTGGACTCTTCTCTTCATGATTTGGGGATGCTGGTGCCCTAAAAGCAGTGAAGCTGCCATGGGGTTCCTTATGGTGACTAAAAATACTTGTAATTGCACATTGCCGTTTTAAAAACTTGTGTGGGACTATATTAGTGAACTTGTGAACTATATTAGTAGAATTTGACATGTTCCCTTCATTTTGATGGCAGAAGTATTAAATATGGTTTGGAAAGGCCATTCATTAAAAGCCAGGTCATAGAGGTAGATGATCCTTAGGGTCCCTTCCAACCCAGACCATTCTGCAGTTCTCTGACAGTGTAATCCATAAAAGCTCCGTTCTCTTCAGTCAGCTCTAGAGAGATACGGGCCAGTGCTTGATCTTTGTTTTCGTTCAGCCAGGGAACAGAAACGTAGGAAAGCCGTGCATCCCTGGCCATGGGCAGGCTGGATCAAGCCGAGTTTATCCCGTCATTCCAGGAACAGTGTGGCAATGGCGGGCAGTTATCGCTAGATGGCGATAGAGACCTGGAGATCCTTAATTAACACTCAATGCTGTCCAAGTGTTTAAACGTTGATTATCGGGTTTTTCGAACGGGTCTGCCTTGTTTTTCATTTGTGGGTCATCTTTAGCTGGGGCATATCAGTGTGAATTTGTCAGAATTTAGTGTATAGTGGGTCAGAATTTAGGGTATAGTGCTAAGTTTTGGTGTGTTTTGGAAGAAAAAAAGGCAGAAATTTGGGGTGGAAGTGAGTTAAAACTTTAGCTCAGATCTGTTTTACTATTTTGGCAAATGTAAGTATTTTTCTGTTTTGACTGTAACAAATGCATCCGTTCAGCAAAGCAATAAAAAAAAAAAATCTTCCTACATCTGCAATCCGAATTTTGCATTATTGATCAGGAATGTGCTAGAGGGATTCCTGGACTTTCCTCTCCACCCCCCATGTTACTAAGTGTTTGCCTGGACATTGCTCTTGTTGTAACTATAGCAGTTGCTTGCATGGAAAAGTAATAGGAAAATATTTAATATATTTTTAGCTGTCCTTTAACGTAATTTAACAACTGGAAACAAGATGAGTTGGAGCTGTACGAGCAGCCAGCCCTGCACCAGCAGGCAGTGTCAGCATGCCATTCTAGCCTCTCTAAAGGACAAGCCTTTTGATGAAGTGTCAGTTGTCTGGTTTCCTAAATGCAGGATGCCGTTTGCTGCAGGGCTCTCCTACAGGACAGCAAAGTTGTTGAGAGAATTTAACTGTAGACAGCTTGCTTGCTAATGGCTTTCACTCAATGCTGAGGCCTTTTCCAGGTATTTGCTTTTTTCCCCGTGTTGTTTTTTGCTGTTGAATATTTTTGCCCAAGCAAATTTGCCTTTGAAAGGAAAGCAACACATTTGCTGTTTTCAGCAGTGCTGCCAGGTAGACCTGGTGTTCAGATATGCAAAATAAAAGGGGGAAAGAGGCAATTGGGTTAATTCCAACTTTCTCATTCAGATCCTTTAGATACATTCTCAATTAATAATTAGTTTAAGGCCCTGGCAGTCAAAAGGAAAGAATAAAAGCATGTTATTGCTGCAGTCTGGGAGAAGAATGGATGAGGGAGGAGAAAAATGAAGTGGAGAAAGATGAGCTCATTTAAAAAAAATTAAGGGTAGGTAAGCAGGTTAATGGCCGTCTACTGTAATTATGATTTGTAAAGAAATCCAGGCATTTCTTTTTTTTTTAAAAAAAGTCTTGTTCATCCAGGGAAAATGATCATCAGCTGCTTTCTCTTAATTGCACCTGAAGCATTGGTTATACAGTCTGCAGGAGTTGTCACGTGAATGGGGCAATTGACAGACTCCTGCTTTCTTCCATGTTGCACTGTGGTAGAAAGAGGATTCCTGAAAGAGGGAAAGGAGCCTCCTAATGTCTTGTTGAAGCATGCCATCTATATTTAAACTGGGAATACAACATCAATATAACAATTTTGGAAGATGTGAAACTTGATGGCAAAAGGCTAGGCAAAGAGTTTCTAATTACTTTTAAATAAAAAATGGCAACCTAAAATCCTGGGAGAAAAAGTGCTAAATTGCTGCTTTGTCCCCAGATGAGAACTGTTGGGGTTAAATCATTTGCCACTGTTGTTAAATTTATCATTATGTGTGCAATTGTGAGCCTATGAAAAAGCTATGTACATTACTCTGCATGCTGATATCCAAAACGAGTTAGAGTAGATGAGAGGCTGTGCACAATCTGGGAATGTGAACTGAGTACCAAGTAGTAGAAAAATTATGGAACATCTTAACATTTGTAGAAATATTGGTAGTCAAGTGCAGGAGATGACATCCGGTCTTACACAGACTTTTGCATCTCCAAGGAGAGAAAATAAAACATTTCAATTAAGAAAAATGGCCAGAATATTTTGGGTGAGGAGGAAATTAGTGAGCAGGGGAAAAACATAGATTTTATTTTATTTTAGTTTAGTTTCGATGGCGTGTTAGTATTTTTTTTTCTCTGGACAGAAAGGTTTTATTTAATGGGTATTCACTGAGAAATGTTTAGGAAGATTGATCAGATTCAGATTGATTGTACAGCAAGTCAGATGAATAGAGAGACCATTTTTTTTTTTTTACTGCTTATTTTAAGATTGTGCTATTACAAGAGGTGTGGTGCCTCTCACTTCCTGACTGATTTCTGTGGATGGGTTATAGCAATTGCCTGGCCCCATGGTGAGCTGGATCAGCCTGGTGATCTGAGTTGAAAACTGACTCCGGAGGAAAACCAAATTGATTTCAGTTGGATCAATGGCTCAGTGACTCACTGTTTGCTCTGGGAGCTGGTGGAAAGCAGGAGGTTGGAAAGTGGGGGCAGGCCCAGTGTGAGATGTAAGGGATCAGGCATGACTAGCCATTTTTCAGCTCATACCTGACTGTGAAACTGTGGGATTATTGTTAATAGGATAACACATGCAGGTTTTCTTTGGTTGTTGTTTTCTTTTTTCTGTACTTTTGATTTTTTCGTATGGTTTCCTGGTATTTTTTTCTGTCCTGCCGAAAGACACAGGTTTTTGCTTGTGTCACATCTTAACCTGGCTGACTGGGAAACAGCAAGATATTCCTCACCCAGAATTGTGGTAAAACTGAGAACCAGAGTACTGGGAAGAGCAAGATCTCTGGAACGTTTTCTGTATCTGAGCTGTAACAGTATGTGCCCTTTTAGAAACTGTATGTGTTGGGTAGAGAGCTGACACCTCAAGATTAAGAGAGGCAGAAATGTCTCACCACATCCAGTGGTAACAGGAAAGACTCTCAGGTGTTCAGTAAAATATTGGAGTATGCACTTGAATCCTGCACCCTCCAAAGTTTGCCATGCTTCATTTTCAGAATTACTAAAGAAGTTCTTTAAACCTATCTGGGATATTGCAGGGATTAATAGAGATCCTTCATGGTTCTCTCATAGAGATGCCTTAAAAGGGAGATGGAGTAGCACAGGTGCTTCACCATGAAAGTTGAGAGCTTTAGTAGCATCACAACAGCATTTGTAAACTGCCTTGGTACTCTCTTCAAACACATTTGTTTTGCAAACCCTTCAGTTAAGGTTAGAAGAATACAAATGCTAGCTGATGCTTTAATGTTCTTCTCCAGCTTGTACATTTGTTACCACTACATTTCTTTGCAGTACACATTTTCTTAGTTCATTAGTAGCTTGTAAAAAAATACTTGGGGTTTTGAGACTTCTGCAGAAGTTCTTTAGAATCTTATTCCTTCACTCGTTTGCATCATGCATTTATCTTAAATTGGATGTTGGCTTGTTCTAGAAGCCCTGGGTTTGGATACCTAGATAGTAATAAAGTTTTCAGAATAAAAGATACTTCAAACAGGAGTTAAAAATAATTTTCATTTTCAAGCACTATTCCTAAGAGGATAGAAAAACAGTCTAACTGAAGTGTCTGTCTCCCACGAGACTTAAATAAATATTCATACTGTCCTTCAAAGATATGACACCTTGATCTCATAATCAAAAATTTTCATATATTTCCTGGGAATCTTGCCCACTGTGCAAAAGCTGACTTTTTCACCACAAGTGCTATTAGAAGCTTTTAGCTCCATCCACAGTGAGAAGATCTGTTCTTTTTCCTTTTGGATAAATACTCATTTGAGCCTACTAGGTCTGTTCTTTTCAGGTAGTGGTTTCAGGGTGGTGATGACCTTAGTTTGACATACAGGGAGTGGCTGAAAGCTGGGTTCCTTTACTCTGGGAAAAAATTGTTTGAGGATGGAGTTAATTGTGATCTTCAGCAACCTTATGGGGGCTGTGTAGAAGCAGCCAGACTCTTCCCACAGATGCACAGCCTTGCACCAGGCAGGTCTAGGCCTCTCTGGGGCCACAGATTGGGTTACGTGATGTCCAGAGATCCCTTCAAACCAAAGTTGGTTTATGACTTTCAGATTAGAAGTTCCTTTAATTCTCATTGAGATTTATCACCAAGGTCAACAAGATGCAACAGATAAAACTCGTCATTTGAAGGGAAGAAAACTGGAAGAATGAAGATACGTCAGCAGTGATACTTGTTCTTATCAGGCTGTTTTGGTTTCAGGGCTAAACGAATAATGTTTGAGTACTTCAAATGCAGCTTTTGCTGTATGGATTAGGTTGTGTGGTCTCTTGCATGTTATGTCCTTTCATTGGGCCTATGCCAAGATTCATTGGCTTAATTTAGAAGATAAGCATGAACAGCTTATGCTATTTTCAGCACTGAAATATACTTAGAAGACAGATGAAAGAGTTTGTTAAGACCTTTATTTATCTGTGAAAGATGGACTATCTTTGCTGCTGCAGGTACAATACCTCGTAAGGATATAGGAGGTCCTGATGGACAGCATCAAGAATTCTGGTTGGAGCAAAGGACTCTGGAGAAGTAGCTGTAGTTTAACAGGCTGGGGAACATAAGCAAGGAAGGATTATGGCCTAAGGTAATTTGTTCTGACTCTCTTTTTAGTAGAAAGAGGGCAGTATCAAAGCTGGGTGAAATAAATTCCCCAAATTTTAGAGCTTGATCAGTGATTGAGCAGCATTATGGTTGCTCTCTGTTGGCTTTCCTTCAAGCAGTTAGACATGGTGTAATGCAAGAGATGCTGCTGGTGTTTGTGTTGTCTTCAGTTTCAGACTATGCCCTTTATCAAATATGGGTAAGGTTTCAGAGAGAATGATTAAATTATGTATGTTGATATCTGCTTGACAATTTGATACTAATTTTTGCTAATTTGAACCACTAGGAATAGTTACTCCATAAAATCCTATTTCAACACCTGGATTAGTTAAAAATTAAAATACCCATTTCCCTTTACCTTTCCTGTTAATCCTTCTTTGTTTTTATATGATCTAACTGGCAGTCTTTAGAAAGAGCAAGAAATAATTTTAGGTTGCTGGGGGTGGGAAGTGGTTCCCACTTGTGTCACTGAAATGATT
The DNA here is from genome assembly GCA_034509425.1 of Eopsaltria australis. Taxonomy (NCBI): domain Eukaryota; kingdom Metazoa; phylum Chordata; class Aves; order Passeriformes; family Petroicidae; genus Eopsaltria; species Eopsaltria australis. The sequence continues at coordinate 197,362 of JAVTVJ010000435.1, forward strand.
TGCTTATCAAGCAGCACTCATCAAAAACGTGGAATGATGGGACATCATTTGAACCTTACTGAAGGATTTAGTACCTGGCACTCAATTCTCTGTGAGCTTGTGCTACTCTTGGTAGTTACAGGAGACTGGAGAAACTTTTAAACTTTTAAAATTTGTATTTGATGGTTGATAAGCCTTGGTTTAAAAAAAAAGCAAAAGCGTTAATGCTTTCTTTTGAATTACTTGCCTAGTTCATGAAACAGAGCAGAAATTGCCATGTTTGAAATATTGAAAGTTACCAGAAAAGCAGGACAGTGTAATAATCTGCTTTGATGAAGTTCAGGGTCATATTTTCTAAAATGACTGGGTAAGCATAGAGGAGACCTCGAAGTACAAACACTTTTTTTTTTTAAACCAAGGAAAGTGAATCTGCAGAGCAGTTGCCAGAGAGAAGGGTAGCCATTCTAAAGGAAGAACTCTGTACTTGGGCTGCTTTGCCCTTCAGTTTGGTTCTCAGACTTGTTCTGTGTGCATTGTTGTTTTATTAGAGGCAATTCCGCACTTCGCACACTAATAATTTTTTTCCTTTTTTCTCTGTCTTCAGTGCAAAAAATGTTTTCAGTGTGAACTTGAGTTTTCTTCCTTGATCCTTTTAATTTTTTCTGGAATATTAAGCTGTCACAAGCTTTGTGCAGTAATGTGGAATTAGCAGGTGGCACACTGACATAAAACCATAGGAATGTCTTAGTCTTGTGCTCAAGTGTATTGCAGCCTTCGGGTTGGTTTTGCTCTGGCTGGAATTTTACTTGTTGAATCTAGAACTTCCTTGGTTGTACCCTTTGATTTTTGAACAAACCACATTTAAGTCAATGACAGCTGATACTTTGGTTTTCATGTGACTGCCCTAATTTCTCCCCTTTCCTCCCCAACTCCCTCCGAAGTCACTATCATCTTTGAACTTAGGTAAATACCATTTTTGTATTTGCTCAGAAATCTTTTGGTTTCTTTAAACTGTAATTGCACCTGTGCCTTGATGTTTTAATATGTGTCGTATCTAGGTTTTTTGGTTCAATGCATAGCTTCATATTTTTCAACTTAGAGTTAGAAGTAGTTCATCCTGGGGATAAAGGAAAATCAATGAGAAGCCCATACTTAGACTGAGAACCCCTGCAGAAAGCTTTGATTAGAGAAAGGCTTCAGATCTGACTCTTGCACTAAATTGTCCATCAGGTGGCCAGTCAGTCATTTTGCATGTGTGGCTGGAAAAAGGGGTGGGAAAAGGTCTGTTACATCATGCAGTTCGTCTTCCAAAGTATACAGTCTCTTCAGCAGAGGCACAACTCTTGATGATTTTTGTTGTTGTTGAAGGCTGTTGTCCTTCAAGAAGTCACTACTAATTTGAATTTTGCAGTGTTTTGATCTGACTGCTTTTTGTGATCACCAGTTTTTAATAGGTTTGGAAGATGAGCCTGCGTTCAGTAAGAATTTGTTAATTGACAGGTGTCCTGAAGTTCTACATTCTTGGCAGTGGTCCAGGATGACAGAGCAGTAATGACTTAGAAACTGCTATTCCTTCCTGGTGAAAAGATTGGAGGAAATCTGTGAAGTTATTAACTACTACTCTCTTCTAACAGATTGTGAGAAGATCATTATGGCATCTAATTAGTTGAGATTACCTCCTTTATGCAGAGTATTTGGGTTTTTTTTAATTCCTTTACATGCTGTCTTATGACTCGCAGTATTATTTTTTTTCCTCTTCAGTGTTCTGGATGGTTACTCGGAGGATTTGAGTCAGGGATCATGTTCCTATCTCTGTGTGGTGTAATTAGCACAGCTATTTAAATGTTATCTGGAACCCATTTACCCAATCTGTCAGTTGCTGCTTAGTTCAGTGGAAATGCTTTTATGTAAATCACAGAACAATACCTCTGACTTGTAAAAAAATTGGGCTGAATTTAGGGAACTGAAACACTTCATCCTGGAATAAAAATGTCTTGCTGAATCAAGGGTAGATTATGAAAGCTGCCACTTTCTAGAAGTGTATTATGCTAACATATGTATATGTATAAATTGAATTAGCTGTGATACTCCTACAGTGAGAAACTTCCCACTGATTCTAAAAAATTTAAGGAAAAGCTGACACACATGAAATTTTCCTCCCAATTTGCATGCTAGCTCTTCAGCTGGTATTAGAATATTTGGAATTGATGCCTGATGGGGTGCAGGGCAGATGCGTTCCTTTTACTTCTTAGTAATTTCTTAATGAAGGTAGTTCCTTCTGTGGCCCAGAGATAGTTGCATTTTATAGGGATCTAGTGGCATTTATAATGATTTGATTGCTCTTAGCGTTCAGTGGAAGACAACCACTTTTTTTTTGTTTTTATTGCATTCAAATAAAAATAACCTTCCTTCCCATCCTCTTTCAGTGTGCTGACCTTTTGCAATCTCATGTTTTGGTGGTAGATCTTGAACTTAAAGAAAATAGTTATTACAGTTTCTCATCTTTCATAGAGGACCAGCTCATGTAGTTTTGGGTTTTCTCCAGAAGAATGGGCTTCTGACATGGTGACCAGAAAAAGATTAATTAACTGTGGCTTTTGTTTGTCTGTCTCAGTTTTCAGCCTGGAGTGTAAGCTTGTGTCACTTTGCTCTATTATAAATACTGTGTTTAAATTACAGCAATTTTTTTTAAGAAACTGTTTGATTTTTTGCCAGGGATTCCTGAGCCATTTAGTAAGAGTTTGAGGGATCCTATTCCTTCTCTGAAAATCAGTGCCAATTTTGGACTGTGCAGCTGTCCCAATTTCCTTTTTATTAATTTTCACTCTAGGAATAAATTTTTGTTGTCTGATGTTTATTCTATTAGCATATTTAAAGTCAGCTATTTCCTTCCCCACATAGAGCTTGCTTTACTTTTCTCCCCTTTCAATTTTTTTTTCTTCAAATGGGAAAAAATAGACTTTCCAGAGGAGATCTGATAAAGCAGCATGAAGTGGCATTTATTTGACTATTCCAGAAATGATCCTTCTGTTATTCCATACAGTCCTGCATAGCTTTTGGCTCAGCTGGCCTGCATAATAGGGGATAGCCTCCCTGCTAAGCCAAGCAACTCCTCTTTGCTTTGAAGAGCATGTCAGGCATGTGTGGCAGTAGATTATCACAATTATCAAGTATCAGTACTGACTTAGTATTTGTCCCTGGCCTTTTCCATCTTAACTTAAGGAAAGTCTGTTCTGTGACTGTCTGTCAGCCCCTCTCTGAGAGGAACTGTGGTTAGGAGTTTATTAATAGTTTGTGTTGCACATAGACCATCACAGGATTGCTATATAGCTCTTGAGCATAAAGGGGTGTTTTGCAGTTTTATATAAACAAGATGCTCCTTTCATCATTTAATCTCTTTGGACAGACAGTGTTGGAAGCAGGCATTGTTAATGGGTTTGTTATGGCTCAGTAAGTTTTTCTTAACTTTAAAAAAAACCCCAGGCAGCTTTTTGCATGCTTTTTCATAATACAGAGTTGTTGGGTTTTGTCTTTAATTTTTGGTATTTGTGTCAGTGGCCTGTGGTTGTTTTAGGACTGCAGTTATCCACCATAAGGATACCAGCTGTGCTTGTTGCCTGGAAGGAAGACTTGATTCTCTCTGAGGTTCTGAGATGTTACAATGGATGTTGAGAGACATGGAGTTTTGGAAAACCTGAGCCAGTATGCATACACATAATCAAAAAACTACATGTTTTGCTTTTAACTTATTTTGAAATGAAATGGGCCTAGGTCCTTAAATATTAAGTTGGCTGTCCTTAGTGTTAGGAAAAAAAAGAGCAGCATGAGCTGCAAATAGATTTTCTTGTGTTGGTTTTCTTTTTGTTGTTTTATTTCTGTTTTCCTCTTTCCTGTTTTCCATGTTTGCTTCCCAAACCAGTACTTGAATGTGCTTTTTGGTGTGTGCTTTCTTGGGGATGGGGATGGAACAAAGGGAGATGTGGAATTGTTGATGGGATAGTTCAAAAGGAGATTAATTGTCCAAAAATGATAGCAGCTTCTGTGATAACTGCAGTGTCTCAAAGTTAAAATGTGAACACAAAAACTACTTTTACCTCAGTGCTTAGTTCAGTCAGTGCATCAAGAAGTTGAATGTCAAGAATAAAATAAAATGATCTAGAGAAGATAGCTATGGGTCTTCAAGTCACAAAAATAACCTGGAAACACTGGATGCTCAGAACTGGTAAAGAGAAACGCGGCATCACACTAAAGGACAAGCAACTTTGTGATTCCATTGAGTCCAAAAGTGTGCAAGAATTCAAAAAGGATTGAATAATCAGTCCTCTTCTGTACATACAATTAAGATAGCAAAAATTTATTGAACTCTCTAAGCCAGACTTTAGAGTCAATATTAGGATTTAAGCAAATTTTTATTCACTGGGTGCTGAGAAGGAAGCTTCTCATGGGGAAAAGGGCTTCAGATGCTTTGCTGAGCTGCACCTGATACTGGACTTTCTGGGAAAGAAATGTGGATGGATTACACATGAAGTCTGTACATTAGGGTGAGAATCACTGCCTAACTAGGTTTGGGTTTTGATTTTGTGTTTGGGGTGGTTTTTTTTCATTCTTTTTTCTACAGAAGAGAGCAGCTGGGTAAGATCTGTGGGAGCTGTGCTTCCAACTCTGCTCCTTTTTTGCTGATGCCTTGTGTTGAACTCTTCCTGGAGGATGAAATGTCTCTTGGCACATTTGTTGCCATCTGCTGTTTGTCTCTGTTGATAAGGCTTAGTTAGCACTTTTCCTAGGAAAGTGCATGACATAGTTTCAAAAACTACTCCATTTACCTGTTGCTGTGGGACTAGGCACATGTTTTCCAGCTGGTACATATCATTACAGTTTCAGATGACTAACAGGAAAAATGATAATTGAAGCTACAAGCCTATTACGTAGTAAGCTTTAATTAGTTAAACTGCTTCGTATTCGTTTACTGTTGGTGCTAATGCTCTTGAAATTAATTGGCACTAAAGGGGGTTCAAAGTTTATATGCAATCATTGCTGTCATAATGTGCTGTATTACTAGGTAACTTGGCTTATTAGGTGATTTTGTTCTCAATTATTGCTGCAAGTCAACAAGGACAGAGTAATTATCTCACAAACAATAGCCTTGCTTCCAAGACAGATGCAACCAGACCCTTCCTGGAGTTCTGCAGTGTTCTAGCAAATAGGCAAGGGAAGGAGATCTGCATATGTCACCCAGCAGCAGATGGGGAAGATATTTAGAAAGTGGGATAGCACACTTTCAGATCTTCTGTTATGCTAATAAAGTTTTTGTGTGAGAACACAGCAATGTCAGTCTGTCAATGACATCAACCCCTGGCATGTGCAGACCATCAAAGCGAACACAGAATGCCTTTGTATGCATAGCTGGACAGGGTAAGCCAGTTGCTACTGGAGTGAAGGTCATCTCTCATTTTCCTAGAACAGCCTGAATACCTAGCATACACATTGATTAAACTTTGCTTCTTTTGAACAAAAGTTGTGATTTTGTTAAAATGGAAAATTTAGAGTAATGGGAATTTCTAGACCCCATAGGAATTTCACCTCTAAATTGTTAATGTATTGTGTGCTACTGGTGTGGTATAATATGGCTTATATCAGCCTAAAAGTGTCTCATAGAAGAAATAATAAATGGAGTGGATTAATATTACCTAGTAAGTATAACACATTATTAATTAATAACTATTTAATTCCTAAGCACATATTTAAGATGGTAGAGTTTATATCAGAAATTAATTACAAGTGCCGATGACTTTCCTGAGTGGAAAAAGGAAAAGTTAAAATGGTGAAACTGTGGAGTAGTGTGACTGAGCAGTGCCAATGTGCACCTTTTGTTGGTTACTCTCAAAAATACCTTCAGGACAAGGTTCATCTGAATCTTCAGATTTTAAGTGTCTCAGTCTGAGTTCTGATACTATTCTAAGTCTCTCTTTACAGCCAGCATGTAAATCTTTATTTAGGACCATCTTTCAGCAACTGCACACAGCAGGTCAGGTATTTATTCCATCCCAGGAAACTGCTGTTTCCAGGAATAAAAAAGGGTAACCTCTATATCTCCTTAATTTTCTCTGTCACTTATTTATTTAGAAATTGAGAAGTCTGGCAGATTCAGGAGAGTATTTATGAATGGACATGCCTTGTATCAATTTTAAAGATGTTACAGTGTTTCAAGTGATAAAGATGGATAACTAATTTGAATGGTAGGCTGCTTAGTATTGTTTTATTGGAAATATCTGTGGAATTTTACAGTGGATGATTCTTTGTAGCTGCAGTGGTTTTGCTCTCTTTGAGGAGTATCTGTTTACAAGTCAGAATTACATGTGGACATTATAAAGACTTTCAACACTGACGTACATACATTGGGTCACGTTTGTAGGAATAGTCCTGGAGATAGGAATTTGTTTTGGGTATTTTAAGCTAAGGTGGTAAACCTACTTTCTAGGGATTGTTGTTGTTCTATTATTTAGTATTTACAATTGTGACATTTAATTCTCTCTCATTTAGGAGATTGTAGTTCCCCAAAATCAAAAAGACCGTGCAGAAAAAACAATCGTTGTGGCCTTCACAAAACTATTACTGTTCAGGCAAGGGGAATGTGGAAGTACAGGGCAGTGCAGCTTCATTTATGTGCAACCTATGAAGATACAGAGAAACCGAAGTGGCTGTTTCATTTGTTTCACTCTTTTCTGTGAGGAAGGGAACATAAGAATACTTTGTTAAATCATTGCACTGTAGATGTGATGATTTTGAAGGTATCTGTCAAGTGTGCCTGTTTGATAATGTAGAGGGCTCCTCAGCAGTGGATTAATTTTGATATTTTAGCCTTGAAACCAAGTTTCCATGTTTGAATCTACTGAAATTGTTGGTGTCATGTGTCTAATAACCCATCTGCCTGAATAATGATAAAGCCTCCTACTTAGTCTGTCTACCTCAAGGGAATAATCGAGCAGCCATCGTGACAATACTGCTCTGAGCCAACAAAGTACATTTTTCCCCAGGAGTTCCCTTTGAAGCGTGAATTATTTTTAAGGCAGTAGTGAGAAGTGCCCTGAAATGAGGCTCAATGAAGAACAAGTACCTATCTCAAATTGTCTGTCATGGCCAGTGAAGTTAAAAAAGAACAAACCCAAAACCCAAGCTAACCCAACTTTACCTTATTTTAAAAATAGTGAGATATCCATCCTTATGACTAGGGTTATGTGATGTATGTTTTAGGGGCCTGGGCTGGATTTCTTAGTAGACCATTCTGCCATGCAGCAATCTGCAGGCTGCTTCAGTTTTGCTCCATAAAGTCTTGAAGCAGTTGTCTTGTTTGGCTTCCTGCTGTGACAGAGATCATTGCCAGTCAGGCAATGGAGGAGCCAAATACCAAAATTTTGTAGACGTCTGATGGTCCAAATGTGTGTGAATCAATTTGGAATCTCTAATGCATCTCTTCCTCCTCTTTCCTCTCACTGTGGTACAAACCCTCTTGTATAATCAGTTTCTTGTGTTTGTTGGTGCAGATTCAGAGTCGCGGTTGGCAGCATAAATGAGCCATGTTTCAGTTCTTCCGTAACTTAATGGCAAAGGAGTTGCATAGAGGTGGTGGGGGATTTCCCATCATTTGTGTTAAATCAAGGTCCTAGGCCCTGCTTCTAAAAATTATGCTGTCACTCAACCTAAAGTTACAAGCTTCAAGTAGAGACTATTTAGTAAAATTTTATGGCCCATGTGTGATCGAGGAAGGTCAGTAAGGAATCACTGCAGTCTTCTGCCACACTGAAATGTTGTAATTTATGTAACATGTTTTGGATAAAATTTTAATGAATTGGATACCTTTCATAAAGGTAATTCTATGCAGTTATAACAAGTCGTGTGGTTGGCAAGAGAGGAACTGTGTATTACTCATTTGGCATAGCATAAAAATATTTGTACTTAAAAATTAGTATTCCATAATTAATTTGGACCTTTCATTATCTTCCTTGTTGAATGCAGGGGGGTTTCTTTGTTTATGTACTAAATGTTTATAAAAAATTTCAGGTAATTCCTACCCATGTGTGCATGATCTGGTATCTTGAGTTTGCTTTGCTACAGTGTACATCTGTGTAAAGCATGTGCAAGGAAGAAGTGATGTTTCCCTTGTCTTAGTTCAGTCTTGAAATGTTTACTGTTTATTGTATAGTTATAACTCTGATCATCAGTTTGTCTTTTTCCTCAGATCATACTTGTGCTTAGGAGGGATCAAATTACCTGTGCTGTAATTCACCTCTGAAGATGCTAATAAATTTTGTGTGCTTTTATGTTTTCTGGTTTCTGGGTAGTACCTTGTGTCATGATTTTTTTGTAGCATTAAATAAAATTTTTAGACAGAAAAGTTCCTAATGTAGTAAACAGAAGTATCTTTATATTAGTAATTCCTGCAGCTTTTAGTGTTTTGATGCTTACTGCAAGGTGCCTGTTTTTAAGGCTCTTGTATGGAATTGGAGGTTGGGACCAGAAGGGATGTTGGACTGCAGCCTGTTTAGATGAGCTTTCTTGCACTAGCTGGGGAACATTTTTGTGCTATACATTGGAGAATTGAGAGCTTTTGCTACTGGAATGGTCCAGGGTTTTTTGGATAGCAGATATGGCCTTGTGAAGAAGGTGAATTGCAAGAAGGGGACCCTGTGACACTGGTGGCTGAATGCTGTGCCATGACTAAAGACTGTGTTGTGCCAATCCAGGTCACTGGATGTAGGGGTTGGTCAGAGACATTTCCTGATGTGCGGCAAAGCATTGCTAATACCAGTCCTGAGCCCATAAGGTCCCAAGTAGTCAGAAACTAAGAGTGACCTATAGTGAGGTGTTTGGGGTGTGGGGTAGGTGAGGAGGGGATGCAGGAAGGGAGAACAGGCTGCTGCTGAGCACCAGGATGGTGCAGGTGCCAGTCAGCAGCATCCACCTGGCTGTTCCAAGCTGTCCTCTGAGAGTACCAAAGAGGGATTTGCCGCCCAGATTCTGGCTTGCGTTCTGGCTAGACCAAATGGAAGGGCCTATTTCTGTGTGGGGAGCTAGCACCTGCTTTTCCCTGGGAGGGAGAAAGGGAAGGAATGTCGTTCTGGGTCTGTCAGGATGCTTGGGCTACTTGTCTGCATGTCCTGTGCCAGTGCTCCATTTATTCTTCCCTTCACTGCTCTTTCAGCCCATCTGAGTAGTTTGCTGCCAGCTCCCTAATGCATGCACTGCTTGTGGTTTCTTGCTGTAGGAGCTGAGGTGACTTGCACCACTACATGGAAGATTAAGTATTGTCTTTCTTCAATGTATTTCTCTGTAGGCAGTTTTTTGTTACATCTCCAAGTACTTTCACCATCCATCTGTGTGTAGATGTTTGAGCTCTGTGTTACCACTTACCCTGTTGTTTTGAGGTGTGATTTCCTAGCTTTCTCCCTACTCTACTCTAGACAGGCTGGAGTGTCCTTGAACCTGCTCTCCCCTTTCTAAAGTGAAGAATGAGAAGCCTTTAAGCAGCTTAAGTGTCGGCCCTGGCGCAGCTGACAGGAAACTGATCTGGTGCTTGGCCCCGCTGCAGCCGGGGCTGCCAGTGGCATGTGCTGGGCTCTGCAAGCCCTGCCAGGGCCCAGGGGTCGTGCTGAAGGCCCCCTGCCCCCTGCAAGGTGCAGTCTGACTGTAGATGTGGTCAGAAATCGCTGTCTGTCCCAAAATGTTGCGGCTGCTTGCCACAGCTGCCCGTCCTGTCAAAACAGTGACTGGTCTCGGGGTTAAAGGTTGATGAAAAGTGTTGCTAACTTGAGATGATTGATGTTGGAAAACTAATTAGTGAGCGGGGGCAATTAATTTGATCACTTGTACTGGTTTCTCTTACTGGTTTTGAAGGACTTTGCTGAGCTTCTTTTTAATTGAAGGAGGGATATGTTTCCAGTGGACTGCTTCCAAGAGGAAAGGCAAAGTAAATTCATAAGCAGTGCTTGAATTTACTTGTGGGATTCTCCAGAGGCTGGCAGGGAGATTCCTGTTTTGCTTAGAGAGGGAAATGTCAGACACCCTGGTTAAATTTTCATATGAAATATCCTGTGACATAGTTGGGAGCTCATAGACCATGCTCTGCCACAGGAGGTGTTCTCTCTAGTTGGAGAGGTAACAGAGGAGTGTTAAAAGGGTATTCTGGTAACATTACTTTGGCTTATTCAATTGCTGATGACAAGACAATGTGTTTCCACTTTGGTCCATGCTGCTAAAGTGTAATATAATTATTTGTATTAGACACCAGCCACCTGTTAATATCGTTCTTCTAAAGGTCATTGTGTGGTGCCTTGCTGTCTGAATTTAACAGCCCTGTATCAGGTTTGTTGGTCACTCTTTTGTGTGACACGGGACAAGTGTTTGTGGGGAAAGAATGCAAACCTGATACCCTGATGGCCAAGGGAGAGGAGAGGACCAGGGACAGGCTCTGCTGCTGCTATTGTCGTGCCACCAGGCCAGGGCTGGAAAACAGGCAGCTTCCTTCTGAGGTGCTTTCATCTAATACAGTCCTTGCTTGGAACAAAATCAACTTGTGGTATTTTCCCAGGAGAAGCAGACTGATGTCTACAAACCCGATTTTTTGGTGCCCTGGATGTGGAGGGGGCAGTGTGTTCCTAACCTGGGCTGTTAAGGGAGAGGAGGGATACTGCTCCACTAACTGTCAGTCCTCCTAATGCCATGAAAGGATAGTGAGGTAGTGATAATGTAATTGTGCCTGGTGACAGTAGGTAGATGCTTGATGAATTATGTTAAAACGTATGGTCTTGGCAGTTAACCTTAATCCTGGTGTTGGAGTCGTTTATTAATGTCTGTACAGTGACCTGAAAATGCAAAGCACTGTATCATTGAGAAATGTTGACCTTGTTAACTGAAAATTTTTAATTAATTCTGTTGAAAAAAAATGTGGAAAACCTTGAACTTTCACTCTCCCCACCTGACCTAGTATTACCTTTTGAGAGAGGTGGGGGACAGGTAGGACTTGCAGATGAACTTATTCCATGCTTGTATCCAGTGAATGAAGCAGATGCAAGTGACTGCTGCTGCTGCAGGGGCTCAGCTGAATGACTTTGTTTTCAAATTTTCAGAAAATGAAAGCTTCAGCTGCCAAAAGAACAAAACAAAGCACCTGGTTTACCACATGGTGTAGGACATTCCAGCACTTGCAAAGAGAGAGGGTTGGCTTTAAGCCATCTATATTCCAGTGTCATTAGTAACTGCTGCTAACTGTTGGATTGAATTACTGACTGAGAAAGAGCAAGGGCTTTTAGAGTCTTCTCTGCAATTGAAAATAGTCACATGAAGAACTCCCATTACTGACAATTTTATAAGGAATAAGGATCGCACTTTATCAGTTGCATATTTATTGGCTCAAACCATTTGAGGCTCATTATGCGCATGTAGATAACTCGTTGTGGTTGTTTGAAAAGGTTCATTAGGGTCTTCAAGAATTCTGGCTTTATAAAAATCTAATGAATTATTTCTGCAATGAAAGAGTTAATGAAGGATCACTTGTGGCTTTTAATTTTCAGCTAATTAAAAAGAACGTCTGTTTTTGCCTTGACACTCATCGTTAAAAGTGCCAAATATAGGATTTTTTTTTTGTGTGTGAGTTGAAGGGTGAGGAGGAGGGGGAAAAGTTACATGTAAATCATTTAGCCATTAACCTAATGTGGTGGATTTATAAATCCTATTACTATAAGCCCTTTTCATTTCCACTGAGGCCTGACGTGTGCTTGATCCTGCTAATGTAAAATTCATTCTAAGTGATTGCTGAAGTAAGACATTTTAGTCAATTTTAATCAGATTGTGTGATACTTGCTTGAACACCAATGTTAAGTAAGACATGGACACAGTTTGGCCATGTCTTAATTAGCCTTACAAATCAGACTAGGAATCAATCAGTGAGCCAAGTCTATGAACCTTTTGACACCTAATGCTTTCTGTGGGGGGAAAAACCATCTATACTGAGGACTGAAAATACAGGGCTTGGAAGCAAGATTAAGATTGTAATTTGGTGTTCTTGCTTTATGGTATGCTTGGCAGTCCCTCACAGTGTGTAAGTCCTTTGCACTGGTGTTTTGGAGTTGAGGCCAGTGGGGTGCTTCCCGCAGCCCATCATAAATTCCTGTCTCCGCAGCAGGAGCAGCAATTGGAGTATTTTTCTGAAGCTGCTTCTGCTCCAAGATATATCTGTTATTTTGGTGGAGGGGGGTGAGGGACAGTTTATCTTAAAATGTAACCTCCTCTCTCCAGGTGTTCACTGGGAACTACTGACTTGGATTCATGAGACATCTGTGTTTCTTGGATTTACTGTTTTCCCTATAGGGAAGCTTTAGCATGGAAGATCTGCCTCATAAGCCCCTCAAATACTGCTCACTGTTGAGATCAGAGGTGGTTTTTGTGAAATGTCATCCTTTGATAAGACAAGTAAAGACTTTGCGGTTTTTAATGCTTTTCCTGGATCATTGCTTTTTCAGTAGGCTTGACTCTGGCACGAGCCTCAAACTGATTTTCAGTCCATGTTAGTTTACCCAGTTTTTGAAGACTCATTACTAGCCAATATTTTTTCTAATCTAATCATGTAGAATTTCTGTATTGGCCACAACTTTTTTGGTATTTTCTTCTAATACATGGACCATTTCCTTTTATTACCAAGATACTTGAAAAACTTGTCATATCCTTGAAGGATCCTGTAGAAGTCTTTGGTCTTTTCCCCCCCCTGCTCTCCTTTTGCTTATGATGTCTTCTGCAGCAGAGTGGAAAGCCTTAGGACAAAAGGGTGCTTGAAGTACATGGAAATTAAAATGTTTAGTACCAGAGACAGCAGATGTTCTCTCAAAGTAGGCAGCATCTTTTGCAGAAGTCCCAACTGCGCATGGCGTTGTGTCACTGCTGAGGATTTTGTAACCTGGTGAAAGACAGGTCCACTGTAAATCACCAATTTAGCTTGGTGATTTTGCTTTGCCGTTGTTGAAAAATTACCTGCACAATGATTTTGTTTTAAAGCTTGAAAAGTCACCCATCAACAGTGTTGGCAAACTGTTTTCAGATTCACTCTAGAAGTCTGTATGATACAGACTTTTAAAGTTGTTTTTATTTCTCAGCTTCCAGGCAATTTAAATATCTTTTCTCCTCTATCTAACCTGTTGAATTACCTCTCTCTGTTAGGGTGAGTGTACCTCCTTTAGTCAGATGTTACTTAGTTGATGATAGGACTGCAAGCACATGTGGAAGAAAGTGGGGAACATGTTTTTTGCTTGATTTGAAAGCCTCTTTGTCTTCTGTTTTCTCTTTCCTACGGTTACTGTTGGTCTGCCAGGTGTGCCTTTTTGAATGAAAATGAGAAACTTCTTTAGTGCAGAACTCTTACTGTGGTTGGGATGAGGCTTATTTCAAAAGCTTCGAAATTAGATGTTAATTACCTTTCTCTTCTACTGGATAATCTTCTGTACTTTAACCAAATAAGGATAATCTTCTATACTTTAATCAAATAAATATTCAAATATTTTGAATTTGCTATATTTCAGCTTTTTGACAGTTTCTTATGTGATAGATTGTAGGAGAGCAAGTACTGATGAAAAGGCAGAACTTAGAAAAAAAAATCTTAGCAGTTCAGGTGAATGGGACAGTTGATCTATTATAATTAAAAGAAATTAATCTGAACAACTATATAGTGACGCCCAAGGAGAGAACTGTCAAGGTTCACGTCAGCCTTTTAAGATGGTAGATGCCAATATCATAAGGTTATAAGCCTGAGAAGGATGCAGTGAAGTCCATTCTAGAGCATATTTTAGGGTAAGATTTCCGTTAATCGCAGTCAAATTGTGGCTGGTTCTTGACTTTGAGTATTAAACATCTTCCTATAGTTGTATGTATACAAAGGGTCAAAATAAATGTCCAGGTTTGTAAACATAAGGTACCTCTAGGGTACTGTATCTCAGAAAAGAACATGACCTGCAGAAGAGAACAGGTGTCTCTTATCAGTCTTCTCTCATGTATATTTCCTGGGAAAATGCTTTGAAGTATCTTGTTTCACAGCTTATCAAGACTTACCAAAATTAGTGTTACCTATTTCAGAAAGCAGCAATATCTCTTCAGTGTCCTTGATGTTGGTGGGCAGGTGTGTTTTGTTTTTTGATTTTTTTTTTAAACCCAGCAGAGTTAATGTATTTTTAATAAGTAATAATGTCAGTATTCCTGACCTTTTTTCTTTTTTTTTTTTTGAATGGGCATTCTATATTCTTCAGCTGTCCCAAGGGAATATGTATGGGCTTCTTTTTCGTGGCGTTTGTGTCATTCTAATAATAGATTTTTGTGTGTGTGGTTGCTTGGTTGGTTTGGTTTTCTTCGTTTACTGAGGGACATAGGAAGATCCATCTGAACCTCAAGAAGTACTTTTTTACTGTGAGGGTGACTGAGACCTGGCACAGCTCTCCTAGAGAATGTGTGGAGTCTCCATCTTTGGAGGTACTTGAAGGTGTCTGGACATGGCCTTGGACAATCCAGCTCCAGGTGGCCCTGCTTGAGCTGGGCAGCTGTACTAGAAGACCTTCAGAGGTCTCTTACAACCTCAGCCAGCCTGGGGTTTTGTGATTAAGTCTATTTTTTTTCCTAATTCAAACCAGGCCTTAAAATACCAGCAAATTCTTACAGGGATTTTTATTCCTACAGCATATCCCTATCTTTGCTTCTGTTTGGGGGTTTGATTGGTTTGTTTATTTGTTATTTTAGGCACCTGTAGTTATCTAAGGGCATTAAAAAGGAGCTTAGCAACATTTGTATCTGTAATAGCAGTGGATGAGATCAAGCCACTGTCCACTAGTGCTTGTGGTTGGATTATTATGCTGGCACTAAAACTCAGGTCTCATTTCAGATATAATTCTAATGAGGATATTGAATGACTGGTGTGACAATAATGTTAATCAGTGCTGGTGCCTTCTACTTTAACTGAAAAGTGAGAGCAAGTGAGAGCTTTGAAAGAAGGTTTCCTTGGCATATGAGTGAAAGCTGGGTTTTTTATTAACAATTCAAACTCCTGTAATAAGAAGTAGAAAAGCTTATTAGCTATGTTTTTAGATTAAACAAAACCTTTAGGTTGTGATGTTCGTTCCTTAACAGAATTTGTGGGATGAAGAATTTAAATGAAAATTTCTAAAGTCGAAGATTGATTGAGTTAAAGTATGTAGCACGAAATCAATCCTGTCAAATTGTAGGGAAATAAGTGAGACATTTATAAACATCATTAATGTTTTAGAAATCTAGTTTTGTGCAAATGTATTTTAAATTCTTTACAAATGAGATAACAGTAGGTCTAAATGACAAATTAAAGATTTAAAAAATAATCAGCATGCCTCTCTTGTAGTAATGGATTTATGGAGGTAGCATGCTTAAGTTGCATTTGTAATTAAGGTTTTTCCATCATTAGAATAGAAATGTATTCCTGTTGAGCAGTATCTTTTTATGTGATTTATGTGGATTGAATGAGTGGCAAAACTCCACTACTTTAATCTGTTATGTTGCTAAAAGTCAGTATTTGGATTGGATTCCTAGAGGGTCATGCTGAAAGGTTAAATACATTTGTCTGTTTTCTTAGTCTTCAAATTTCCATATTCTTTACAAGTGACAAACAAATCCATGTCCTGTGGGATTGTACAATGGCAGCTTAGCAACTTGGCTTCATTAGTAATGAAGCCATACTGCTGTTAATTTCCAACTTCTAAATACTGAAATGGGCGGGCTGTACGTGGAGTGCTTAACAACAGGCTAATGCATAAAAGAAACTTCTGAAATTATAATTTCTTTGCATTAGTTCATAGTCCTGAAAAATTTAACTGTATGCATTGATAAGCCACTAACCTTGTTCCATTTTTAAAAACAGTACAGGTGTCCTGGGTTATGAGACAGACTACAAATGGTATTAAAAATGCCCTATACTACAATTTTAGGTAATTGACCAAGTGACCATTTGCTGCTAAAATCCTAAAGGTTGATAATAAAGTGGTCCCTTTTCGGAATTTGCTTTTACGTGAAGCTCATCTTTTCTCAATTGGAATACTCCCAGAATTGTGTCATGGAACATGTTTCTGTTTCTGCAGGGGCTCTCTGACATCAAATACGGTTCCATCCTTGGCTCTTAGGTGATTATGATATACATGGTATGGTGAATGTCTGTGGATAGGCGGTAGCTTCCAATGGCATTGGACCCTTTTATTCCTGTACATCCTTACAGGAAAAATCTGGAAGGTGAAGTTGCCCCAACCCACCCTGCAGTTCCTATTTCTGACTTCGAGTTGCAAGCTCTATTTAACAAGCAATTTAGGATTGTTAACTAGTAATTTTCTTTTGTAGTTAGTTTAAAAATAGTTAAAAAGCTTAAATGAACCTTCTTTAAAAAAAGTTATTTCTACATTATACATCTTACAATCGTTTGGTAGGCTAGTAGATTTTATTTCTGACATGCCTTGTAGATGCTTACTTTGTTCTAGGAGAGTCTTTCATGTCCTGAGGAGCTCTGTCTTGGGCTTTGGTTGGTTGTTGGGGTTTTTGTCAGACATACCTTGGGAATTCAGGAAGCTAATTTTTACGAGAGAATCTAAGAAGACTGTGTCTGACAGACTGTCAGGAGCTCTTTCCATCTGTATCCAATCCAGCTTCATCAAGCGCTGTAAAGAGGTCACACTGAACAAAGCAGAACTATGGCTGAGACTTCATGCTATTAACCATGCATGTTCCCCATTGTATTTTCAAATCTTTGGAGCAATCACTAGGTCCTGCCTGAACAGGAAATGTTAAGCATGCTGTGTAGAGCTGAAACTGTTTCACAGAATCACAGAATATGCTGAGTTGGAAGGGACTCATTGGGATCATGGAGTCCCACTCCTGGCCCTGTGCAGGACACCCCAAGAGTCACACCCTGTCCCTCACAGCATTGTCCAAATGCTTCTGGAGCTCTGTCAGGCTTGGTGCTGTGACCACTTCCCTGGGGAGTCTGTTCCAGTGCCCAGCCACCCTCTGGGTGAAAAACATTTTCCTGATATCCAATCTCCCCTGACACAACTTCAGGCCATTTCCTTGGGTCCTGTCACTGTCACCCCAGAGCAGAGATGGGTGCTTGCTCCTCTTTCCCTCACAAGGAATTTGTAACTGCAGTGAGGCCTCCCCTCAGTCCCCTCCAGGCTGAACAAACCAACTGCCCTCAGTGGCTCCTCATAAGGTTTTTTGTCCCTGGCACCACCTGAGAGGGCTTTTATCACACTGCTAGAAGAGATGAGGTATCTGCACACAGAGCTATGTCTGAAGGCTTGGGGGAAGTATCCCAACAAGACATGGGCTTGTGGGACTGAAGATTTAGATGCAGTGTAAGACAGAGCAGCAGGGAGTGAAGTTCCAGGCTGACAGCAAAGAGGAGAAAAGTCCATAAGCATTTGTAAAATAGCCTGCAAGTAACATATTGTGGAAACGTATCATAATTATTTTTCATTAATACTCTGAAAAAGGAAAAATTAAAACAGAGCTGGGGTTTTTTAAGTACAGTTGTGAACCCTCTAGGCATTCATATACACTTGATCTCTCATCTTTTGCATTTGTGTAGCTTTGGTAGAGCCTTGAACATCCTGGTATAGTTGGGAAGCTGAATGTACAGGAACTTCCTCCTTAGTCAAAGAGGCTCATAGTCTGTCAGATCTGAAGCAGATTATTTTGGAGTCTTTCAGAATGGTCCTTTCCTGCAGAGCAGAGAGTTGCCCTGTAACACTGTGCTGGAGGCACTCCCTGTTCACATGGATATGCTTGAAGGGGGCCCCTTGCTGTAGGTAACTTGGTCCTTGCTACTCACAGCATATCCCACCCTTTGCTTGCCAGCATGGACAGGCATTCCTGCCCCTCTCAGTGCTGGTTCAAGGCTCTCTCACCAGCCTGGGAAGCCTGTTGGCACAGATCATTTTGCCCCATTTGGGCAAATGGATCCTTCCTTGTCCAAGCAATTCTTGGTGCTGACATCAGCTGCAGCCATGGAGGGATAAGTATTGTTTAACTTTATAAAAACACCTGTCGTGTTGTCTAAATATATCTAATTTAATGAAACAAAATGATATGTTTTATGAAAATCCTGCATGACATTTAAGAAATTAGGTAAGAGAACTTTCTTTGGAGGTTAATTAGAGGCTAAAATACTTTTCTGAATTTGCATAAATGTTGCTTTGATAGACAATCACTTAGTCATAATGAAAGAACAGTTTTAAAGCAGTTCAAACCACTTAGAAAGATTTTTTGATGGACACAACATCCACACACAGTCTATTCATTAACAAGACTACCATGTCCTCTCATCTCCTATAAAATGTCAGGATCATTTTCAGTGGATATTAGCTGTATCTAGTCAGAGATTGCCTTATTCTGTTTAGTGTAGCTATTGTGCCTATGGTTCTCCAAGAAAAAGGCTGTGTTGTTCAGTAGAAGGCAGTTTCCTTTTAAGAATTTTCATCAGGTAGCAAGTGTGTTCAGCATCTCTTTTTCTCTTTAGCACTTGCTTGTCTTCTTCCAGGCCTTCCTTTTTCTCCAAGCACACAAGTTGTGGTTATTACTTAAAAGATGCTGATCAGGTGAAACTTAGAATTAAATTCCAGCTTTCTGCTTTTTATTAAGAAAATCCCCCAAAAACAAAGGGGAGGAAGATTTGATTCTGAGGGAGTTTGTCATCATCTCACGTAGTGCACTGAGTTTATCTGCTGCTTAAAAAATATTTCATCTTTGGAGTATTAGTTTTATTTCTTTTCAGCTTTATAGGCCTATTTGGTGTTTTTGAAAAACTGTCTTCTCTACTGATTCTGAGATTTCTCCAGGCTTCTAGTTATATGGCTATGAGAGTAATTTTTATTGGAGATGGGACAGTACTTCCATTTCGGTCACTTCAAGATTAAGAGACATGCTTATATATTTGAAAGATAACTTTTAATGCTGTAGTTTTAAACCTGATATGGAGGATGGTATAGTTATTTTTCCCTACTCTGGCATAGATGTTGCTGTTATTCAGAGGAAAATTTCTGTGCTCTGTTTTAAACCTTAACTGGGTTCTAACTTGCCTGACTAAACAGGAAACCTTATTAGTAATTAATTTCAATTATTTATTGTTTTGTCATTTTATTTTTTTAGTGAAAGACTGTTTATCTTTTGCTGAATGTGTTAAACCTATTCAGTTTGGGAAACAAAGCAAAGTTAAGCTTTCCTGTCTAAATGTTTGTCCATTCCAGTGAAACAAATGCTGTTGTTTTCTCTAAGAAGAATATACTTGTCTACATGCATTTAAATATTGAATAACTTAACACATGTTTTGGTTTTATTAGGAAATAGTAAATGATGCTTGTCATATTCTTTCTTAATTAGAAGTGGTTTTACTTGTGGTTTGTGATACAGTTAGCTTTTGGTACAGTTGCAGTCATTCTATTAGGCAAAGCTACCTTTGCATCTTACAGTTAAGTACAAAATGTTCATCAAGCACAAATTTATTTAATGCTTTGGAGTAAAAAAAAAATCATTAAAGTTATTGAACCGAGATTTGTTTGAGTACCACACTCTTCAAGGGGTTTTAGATGCTGTGGGTCTTGTTTCTTCATGAACTGAAACAGGGATCCCTGCTCCTTCATTTGTTTTAAGTGTTCAGTTTTGAACGAATTAGAAAATTACTCCATGTGTGGGCTGTGAGCCCTGGTGCTTCTCTAGGAGCTGTCCCTGTGTTTGGTTTCTTGGGAGGGTTGGGAGATGCCAGGGCTGTACCAACATTTTTCACAGCTAGTTATCACACGGACATTGTATTCCTGCTGCTTCTGGGAACACAGAACACTTCTGGGAAGTGGGGTCAGAGCCAGGTCAGTTACCTTCTATGCACTCAAGTGTTCAACTTCATTGTTGAGCACTCCTTTTCTCTGTTTCTAAGACTGTAAAATCAATTCCAACACAGAAGTTTTGGTGGGGGGGTGTTTGTTTGGCTTTTTTGGTGTTTTTTGTTGGGTTTTTTTTGTTTTGTTTTATTTTTTTGTTTGGGTTTTTTGTTGCTTGCTTGTTGTTTTGTTTGGATTTTTTTTACTTTTGTTCAGTGTTTTTAAGAGTATGTTTCACTGTTCTTTCTTTCATTCTAATACCAAAACAACCCTTTCCAAAATAGGGAAAATTTGCTTTAGTTATAGCATGGTTTGTCGTATGTTTTGGAGGAAGAACAATAATTTCATAACTTAATAAGAAAACAATCCTGATTCTCCCATTCTCTTCAACAAAGTTCACCACAAATATTTGAAGCAGAAGTACTGTAGAATTTTAAGGATACAATTAAGGGAACATTGTCTTCAAAATTTAATTTGATTTGCATCATCATCTGTGTTTTACTGTCATCTTTGCATTTCTTGTCAAAATGTGACAAAGGTATTCAACTGTTTTTGTGCTCAGCACATTTCAGTTGCTGTCTTTTTTGTGTGATTTCTGTTTGTGAGGCAAAAGATTCTACCTTTTGTTGGCATGCAAACATATGTCACTGGATCTTTGTGTACTCTGCTTCAGCCCTTGGAACCATTCTCCCTTTGGTTTTGGTGCTCCATCCAGTACTGGTGTTATATACAGAAGCTATGAAAGCTGTATTACTGTCTGTCAGCTTTGCTGGGTGGAGTATGAACAGTTAATTTCAGCATTTCTGAAGAAAAACAAAACCAAAACAACATAGAAGGGAAAACTTTGGCAGTTAGAGGTTCATTTTTGATACTGTTAATGTTTCATAAGAGTGTACATTTGGGAGAAATGTAACTTTGAGTGTATTGTCTAAGTACAGCAAATACTCAGTAAAAGCTCTTTGAAACAAACAAACTTATTAACTACTTGGATCTGATCACTCAAACTTTTCTAAATCAAGTCCATTGTCTGGTAAAAAGACTGAATTGTGATTCTTCATTCTCTGTGGCAAACAAGGCCTCCATCTTTCTTTCACTTATTCTTAGGGCATATGTGCCTTTTTGTTGAGCAATATAAACCTTTTCTGAAAATCCTCCTTAAGAAAACCTTTTTACAGCATTCATGTTTATCAGTGCTAAAGTCTACTTAAGACAAAATCCTAGCAAAGCTAATGGATAGAGGTTCAGAATACAGAGGTTCAGAAGTACTTAGATTAGTGAGTGGTGTTACTGGAACACAGTTTTTCCAGCTCATTTATTCCTCTGTGCCATGGGAAGGACTAGCTCATATGAATTAGTAAAGCAGGTGACAGGATTATTTTCTTACTATATAATTGCAGAGGTAAATAAATGAAGTGGAAAAATACATCAGGTCTACTCTAGATAACTACAGGTAGTTTTCAAAAATACATTTTTTTGCAGGGCCTTAAGGCTGCTTGTTTTTCTCCTTGCGCAGAGTGAATGCACAAGGAGTGGTGTGGGTTGGGCTTTTTTGTTTGATGTTTTTTTGTTTGTTTGTTTTTTGGGGTTTTTCTTGTATGTTTCTCTGGTACAGTGTTTTTGTAATAATTGTGCTCATTCTTTTCAGTCTGCTCTTTTGTTCCTTCCTGTCTGTGACCCCAGGATTCTGCAGAAAATGTGTGTTTTCAGGAGAAATTTTTGCATCAGCACATTAGCTTTGTATCCTGTCTTAGTGGTTTTTAACTCTTGTATCTTAGCTTGTGTCCACAGAAGCATCCTCTCATCAGAAGATACTCTTCAGAGGTTTTTAAATAAGAAATCTTTAAAAATACTTTATGTAATAAACTATAGTAAAGCTGTTCTTTTGTGTATTTGTTTCTTTTTAATCATTCCTTGTCTTAAATCATAACCTCATTTAATTAAGTAATTAGTGAGTTGGGGTAGGATTAGAACAGGGAATTTTGCAGTTTGGTGAGTGCTTGTCTGCAATTACAATCTTTGAGTTTATATTGGCTCGCAGTTCAGGGTGAGAGAATTTATGTTGCTAGTCTTGCTTTTACAAGAAAAAAGTTAAAAGAGTTTCACAGATGTTGACTGTGCTGAGGAGTTCACAGGTTTTTAGAAGTATATGTTTGCTGGGGGGAGGGGGCCTGGCTGTACAGATGGGTTGCCAGGCAATTAATTCTTCCTACTTGGAATAGGAGACAATCCAGCTCTCATAAGCAGTGCAGTATTATTTGCAAAAGGAAACTATCCAGTACCATTTTTCCTGTTCTCTTCCTTCTTTTTTCTGTCTTCCCACCTCCCTTCCTCTGCTGTGCATTTCTGAGAAACTGCTCAGGATTGATATGATAGCAGAGCTGTCATTCTCCATAACAAAAAAAAAAAAGTCACTTTTATTCTAGGTATTTTAATAGAGTCCCATTAAGGATGTATTGCTGACTGAAATATTGGCATGAAGGGCTCTCACTGAGCTGAGCCCAGGAATTAAGAAGTCAGGAAATGGGCTGCTGCATTGCTAAAGAACCTTGTGTGACACAGTATCTCCTGATTGGGGGGATCATTACTGCTATTATGACTCGACTTGCGTAGGAATTTTAAATTTCATCTGAATGTCAGTAATAACCCTCTTAGCAAATTATCCTGAATAAAATCACGAAGGCATTTTATATAATAGGTGTTGAATTACTGGATAGATTTGCTAATTAAATACTCTTTGTTCTGCTGCAGTTGACATTACAGGGTAAGATCTTGAACAATTATTCTCAACAGCTGTACTTTGTTAAGGGAAAAATTAACTACAAAGTTTATTTTTTTTCTACACTTGAAATTGGCAGATTTTTGAAATGTGCTTGAAAAAATTCCATCATCCAATTGGTAATGAGAGGATAAATATGCAGGTGTTGCTGTGAAATCAGATAACTACTGACTGCCTTATTAATGAATTTAGCAATACTTTATAACCTTCTGTTTTGTAGCTGTTGGCACTTATAAGTGATCTCCTGTCAGAATGGGTGGCACTAGCATATGCCAGTCACTTGATGAAGCCAGCTCGTCTCTGACCCTCTTGCTGTGATTACCTACACCCACTGCTGTCCTCAGGGACAATTGAGAAATGGTTTTTGTACAGCCAGATAACTTAAAAAAAGAAAAAAAAAAAAAAAAGGAATACCCCCTACTAAAAAAGTTATCATTATTAATAGAATTATTTCAGAGAGTGAAGTAGAAAATGCCAGAGATTATCAAGGGAAAATTGATAGGCCTTCCTTTCTTTTCAGTGTAAACTCTTAATTTCGGTCTAATTTTTCAGTTTTGTTTCAGGGACTCCTGTTTGCTTTTGGAGTACTAAGGGAGAGGTATAACCTTTCTCTGTAGGAGTTAGCTAATAAGTGAGAGGAAGGGTTGTGGGGTGGTGAGTATGTTGGAATTTTGACTACTTTATATGAAATTTGATATCATGTACCAGTGATATGTCTTCAGAATAATTTCAGAACTCTACAGAAAGGTGGTTGGGTTGAATGTCTGAATCACCCACTAGGAGATGAATAGAAGTGGAATACCTTTTTTTTGAGCTTCCAATTAAAATGGAATTTTGTGTCTGTGATTCCAGTGATAGGTACAGCCTAGCAGGAATCTGCAGTTAAGGCTGACTGTTTTTCTCTTCTACGAAGAAGACTGAGGATAGCTGGGCTTTCTGCAGTTTTGGACTTGAGCAGAGTTCAGGCATCACATTGTCTGAGTGCCTAGTTTGCAGGATCAGTGGATGGTCTTTAAATCAGCTGGATGTTTTGAGCTTGACCCAGGGAGTGTAAATCCATAGATATCCATATGTGCTTGGGCAATAACCCTGATAAGGATTTGTGAGTCAGCTGTGTCAAAGTTACATCACAGTTTGGAACTGAACCTGCCTTTAAGTGCCTTGAGGGGAATACAGCTTTCAGTGCATAATTGAAAACAAACTGAAAAACCATCATACTTGCACTGTGGTTGTGTAAAGGTTCTGAAATACTAAAGAAACTTGACATTAGTGTTAAAGGAATGGCAGTCTTGTCATCCTGTTTGTGTGCTGTTTTGTAGAGGTGGAGATTTCACCTGTTTCAGAATTCCTTGCTGTGATAGCATAGTCAGTATCACAATAGTCAAGACTCTTGGCTTCATTGTAGACTCCTTGGCCTTATGAAAGTAATGAGATTTCCCTGAACATGATATTATTCCCACTGAGCATGGACAGCTCCTGCCTGTTTGTCCCTTTGCTTTCCTCACACCTGCTGATTTCTGCTGCTCAGCTCCCTGTCACAGGCTTCTTGACTACAAGTCTTAATTCTACCTTTTGACAAATATGGCCAAGGAATATTGCAATTTAACACGTGAAAAATAGTAGTATTTCGACTGGGTCACTAAATTTGATGTAAGCTGTTGAAATAGTGTGTTACCGAGTATCTTTAGAGTTCCACGTTGTTCGGGTTCACCGGGCAGACTGATCTGTCATTGCTGTAACGTGGTTCTGATTAATCCTCAAGAAATTTAAAGTATAAATATATATGACTAGCAGGATTAGCTGAAGAAAAACCTGAGGTTTATGCTGAGTGGCAATGAAAGGGACTGAAACCAGGGAAGGGGAATCTGGAGCTGTGTGCCAGAGCACCAGGATGTTGGTAAGAAGGAAATGGGGAGTGCAGTGGAACCATGGCCAAGTGACTGAAGGAATGGACCAAATGTTGGTTCTCATGTAGATGTGCTGAATTCACCAAGCTCCTCCTGCTGCTTGCAGCTACAGTTTTTTTTCATTCAGCTCATTTGATTTCTGTTTTCTCTGCAACAGTTTTACCTGTGGCTTCAGATGAGGTGCTCTCCCCATCCTCCACTGTGCTGGGCACTATAAGAGATGGAAGCAGGAGCCTACTCACATGAGGTCTCTTTAGCTATTTCTCAGGTTCAGAGACGTGCTATTCAGAGCATTTGGGGAATTTGGGATGCCTTCTTGGTTGAGGAACAAGCCTGGTTGCACATGGATTTGCCCACTGATTCAAGATTTGTATCCTCTCTTTGTCCCCATTCTGGTTTCCATAAGGAGTTTGCTTTTGGATGACCTATTTTGAGATTATTACAAGGGTAATCAACCTTTTAACTGAGTCTTGTTAAGTGAGCACCATCCAGGCTGGACTGAGTAAGACAGGATGTTTTTGGGAAAAAATTCAATGATATCAAGAGATAAGATGATGGATATGAAGGCAACAACTGACCTAAATTACTGAAAGAGACTTAATTCTGGCACTTGCTGATTATGTTGTGTTTAAGCCATTTGATTCAGTGTTCTTTTTTTCCTACAGTGGAATGTGTGCATGCAATTTTGAGATTTGTTTTAATCTTGTTTTAGGGGAGTTAATAATAGCATTAATACAAGGTCAAACGAGAATTTACTCATGTAATAGGAGTATTGAGGTGGCTGTGTGTTGCCAGGAGAGAGGTGGTTTGCTTTGTTTTGAAAGGTGAGAGCATTTGGAGTTAGCAACCTAATGGATATGTTTGCATGTGTTAGCCTGTAATTATATCATACGCTAATCTTTGATTATTTTTTTTATTTCAGATTTTGATGCATACCAAGGAGATGGTGCAGAAGGTAATGCTGAGCATTTTCATTAAACAACAACACTTAAAGAGCACACCTGGTGAAATTTTTTTATTCTAGGAGAACTGTAACCCAAACAGACCTGAAATCACTTCTTAGGATGCCTGGTTTACAAATGTAATCCTTCCTGATGGATTATAGCTTTTTTCTTTTCCTACCACAGATATGATCTGGACCCTGCTTGAAGCCTATGTGGGACTGTTTCAAGCAAATTAGCAACAGTGCTAATTAGAGTTTACTCATAGGCCTGTTACACCATGTGTTCTAGTGGTTTATTATGGTTTATTTTTTGGCATCCTTTAAACTCTGTCACAGGGTGGTTTTTTGACTCTGTGGAGTTTAACATGGACATGGCCATGTTGCAGTTTTTACAGCTGCACTGATTTTCTACCACTGAAAAAGTCAGGTTTTCTTTTTTTCAAATTAATATTATGCAATTAGATGCGTCTGCCAATTTTTTTGTTGTGACATTTACTGGTGTTGGCAATTTTTCTTTTCCCCTTTTTTCGTGCTATGTACCTCAGGCTTTTTTATGTTCTTCAGTTTGTCTAGAATTTGCTTCCAGAGTATTATGGAAGTATGGCTGGTGTTAGAAAACAGTCTTCTCCAAGTAGGGCATTCAGATTGTTACAAGAATCAGAATCAGAAGTGATGTGAGGGATAGAGTGTCAGTCAAAGAGAAGGGGTTCAGTAAACATTTGTGTTCTTCTCTGGGTGTAATTGTTCAATAGTTCAACCTGGAAAGATAAAACTTCTGGGTCATAAGTAGCTAGATCCTTATCCAAAAGGAGCATTCCCTGAAGGATCTGCTGCCCAGGGGAGGACAAACACAGGTGGTTGGATTAGCAGAAGTTCAGAGTTGTAAGTGGGAAGATGGAAATATGAACCCATCTGCATAATCTGAAAGAGTGAAGAAGAGCACCCTAATCTGGGCAGTCCTGTGGTATTCTCAGTTGCTGTCATCCACTAGGCAATGCTTGCACCAGATTTGTTTGAAATACAGAATCTAAGTATTTTTTCTCATTTTTTTTTTGCCCAGTAGTATTGTGATGGCTGCAGATGGGAAGGGATACCTGACTGTGGTATTACCTTTCAAACACTTTGGCTGAATGCCTTGTCTGAATTTCTCCAGCAGTCTTTGAGTGGAAGTGATCTTCTTGTGTCTTAGCAGTCCAAAGTTATTTCTGATCAGAGTTCCTGCTGTTTCTCAAGATCAGACTTGTTCATTGACTTATTTTTCTATTTACCTATTTATATTATGTATACAAGTGGACAGTGGTCTTTTTAACATATACGTGGCTTAAGTTTTTTCTTCTCTTTATATTCAAATATGTTTTAATGAAATGTACAGACCTATCAGTAAAAATTATTTTACTGCTAATATGCTTTTTAGTGTTTAAGGGATAGTATGTAGATAATGATATTTTTGAACCTTGAAACTTATGTGGGACATGTAGAAGATGGAGTGGTTCTTTTTTGTTTTTCAAAGCAATTTTTTTCCTTTAGATGAACCTTGAAGTGATTTATGGAGATACAGATTCCATTATGATAAACACTAATAGCACCAATTTGGATGAGGTCTTCAAGCTGGGGAATAAGGTAAGGAACTTCTTCTTTTTAATGCTTTCCTACATAGGTCTGTGTTGTTACTAATAGTGGAGCAGATGGTGTTAAGAGAGGATGCTGTGGCATAAGCAGAGAGTGTGCCATGAGACAGAGCTTTGCAATGTATGGAACCTATGAAGTATTAAAATCTCAGAGTGCTCTTTTTCAGGTGTAGCTATTCTGTGCATTTTAAAAAAAATTATTAAATGAAACATTTCATAATTGCATAAAAAGCTTTTTTTACTAATCCTAAAGTAGCAGGAGATTATCTCAGTATTTGGTGAACCAAAATGTAAGGTGCAATTTCTCCTCCACATTAATTTGAATTACAACTTGAACAGTTCTGGTTTCTTTTTTCACGAGGGATGTCTCTCAGTTTAGTTGTGTTTAGTTATGTAATCTGTATGACATTCAATATGTTATCAGATTTCCAGTGGTAAATTCAAGTATTAATTTCCATGGTATACCAGATACAGAAGAGATCTGATTGATTAGGAGCTTGCAATTGATGATGTGGAAGATTTTGTGGCTCTCTGAAATTGCGGAAGAAAAGTGAGAAATGTTTCAGAACTTTCTAAAGAAAAGATGTAAGTGAGGCTGTTTTTTGAAAGATGGAAGAAATTGTGATGAAAATGAGAGCTATGGAAGCTCTAAAAAAACTAAAGAAAGCATAGATGTTTTATTCAGTATACTATTAAACAAAAGTAATTTAATATCAAAGCAGAGGGTGATTGTGGGATTTTTTAGAATACTTCCACCTTCATGCTAGTTGGTACATGTAGAAGTAGATGCATTCTGGAGTAAATGGGATAATATATTGATGTCATAACCAAATAGCAGGAGGGGTGCTGATGTGATGGAAAGCAGTATTTCTTTTTTGTTTGCCTCATACAAGATTGTATTTAATTTCAAGTGTACATACAGTAGCGTGTAAGAAAGTTTAATCTTACTCTAGTTGTGTCTGTGGTTTCATTCTGGTTTAATTTTTGTCCCTGTGCTCCCATTTGGTGGCTAAACATTACAGAAGATAGTTAAATAATAATAACTTTTATGAAATCTGACAGGAAAAGCATAATAGGTCTAATACTTATGAATTAGAGTCAGGTTTTCTGAGAGAATAGGTATATGTTTGAACTTGTCAGCTGCTTAATGAGAGTAAAATCTTAAGCTTTTAAAATCCATTGTACTTCTGTATTATGCATCAGTTGAGATTGTTTTTTTTTTTTTTAATTAAAAGGAAAAGGACAGAAAGATATGTTTTGATTAAAATCAAGTACAACATATAAAAACTGTAAAAGTGAATAAACTTACCTCTGTAAACCAGCACAATCAAACCTAGCATCAAAACTGCAGACATTGTGGCTTTCAATATTCTTTCTGTGGCAGAACAAAGTGATCCATATCTGTCTCATTTCACGTTTCTTGTTTGTTTGGTTATTCCTCAAGAAAGTGACTTTTTTTGTAAACACTTCAATCATTTACATTTTCGTTATTTTGAGTAATTCCTATTAAAAAAATCAGGATAAAGAACTGTCTCTTTTGATGAGGAACGCTCCTAAGAAATGTCTCTGCGCCACTGCATAATAATTTCTTTCCCAAAGTTTTATGTTCAGAGGTGAGGAATATTTACATTGCTTTCACTATACTTTTGCTTTAATGTAGACTGTAGGGAAAGCACACAGGTTTTATACAAACAATTACAGTGAGAGCAGTTAGTGAGTGTTGCCACTACATTCAGTACTGAACTATTGCTGGGTTTTGAGCTCTTGGTTAGTATGCTGTAAAAAAGAGAAATTGAAAATTAAAATTGCAGAAGAATGTTCAGAGGAATTGTTTGACTGTTTTGACGAAGAAAATGTGAACCTCTCAGCAAAATGGTTTTGCCTCATTATGTCCTTCAAAACTTAAAAATATACATGGGATATCAAAGTAATGGTAATTCCTGTAATAGAAAAAACAGAGATCTAAGTGAGAAAAACTAAGTACACACATATATATACACACACAAATGGAAAATGTGTAAGGAAAGTTTTGGTTAAAATGGTAATCTGGGTTCAAAGCTAGGTAGAAAACCAGTGAGATTTTATGCTGAAGGAACTGTTCTTGGTGAGGATATCTGTTAGATGGCAAAAGAACTTGAATCCATATCCAACTTCAGTGAGACATGAGAAAAGGATAGTTCGTAGTTGGTGGTAAGAGTGTAAGTAACAGTGATTGTGGATACTGAAAATCAACAGGGAAAGTTAAGTTGTAGAGGAAAGAAAGTAAAGAGTAGAACGTGAACAGGACACCTGACATATGCAGATACTCTGTTGAAGAACGTAAAGTAAAAACATATGAAAAAAGAAAAAAGCAAATGGGAAACTTTTAGCCAAGCCAGTACGTGGATGAATGTGTACTGGAACCAGACTTTGTTGTTGAAGGTTCATGCTTTTTGAGCTGTTGCACTTCTGTGCCCTTAGAACAGAGGTAAGAGATACTTGGTAGTATATTAAGACAAATCAGTGCCATTTGAAGCTTTTGTATGTGGATAAAACATAGCCTGTGTATAGAAAAACAGCACCTTTTCCTCTCAAAGAAATCAGGCTACGGAAAAGGTAGGTATATTGTGGGGAAGGGTGAAAGAAACACTTGCCTGCTTATGCGTGTTTTTCCTGAACATGCACACACAGAGCTCTGGTCTGCAGTCACAGTTCTTCTCCACTCCCTGGTTTAGGGTGAGAGTGGGAAGAAAGAAGGGTGCCTTTGCAAGATAGCTTTTCCATAAGGCTATTTGCATTTTCTAAGTGACCATCTCTTACCTTTGGCTACTAAATAGGTTCCTGCTGTGAAATCCCTTGTTTGCTTAATTTATGTGAGAGTTTAGATGGAGTAGCTGTTCTAGTGAAATGAGCTGGAGTCAGTTATCTCCAAGGTTGCTTCAATCCCACATTTCTCTGCCTTGCTTAATTTTATTAAGGAGTTAGACACACCAAGCTGTAGATACTGAAAAAGTCAATGGGTGAACCTTAATTTTAGTAGTAGCTCATAGTTAATACTGTGTACTTAATGATATCTGACCGGTCTTTAAAATGTGTATGCAAATACAAAGTGTGTAATGTAACTTGTTTTAAAACTTAAGAACAATGCACTTAGAGATGGAAGTTAAATTTGTCCATAGTTAAATTGTTGCATTTGTTTTTAATGTTTTGGTGCATTCGCAGATCAAAAACGAAGTGAACAAGCTGTACAAATTGTTGGAAATAGATATTGATGGAATTTTTAAGTCCTTGCTGTTGTTAAAGAAGAAGAAATATGCTGCTTTGACTGTGGAACCAACAGGAGATGGGAAATATGTAACTAAACAAGAACTGAAAGGGTTAGATATAGTCCGGAGAGACTGGTGTGATCTTGCTAAACAGACTGGAAAGTAAGTTTCTTTGTAGCATTGTCTTTTTTTGCTCTGTTTTAAATTGTACATGATTCATAAATATTTGATACTGTGTGTCTGTCTCCTTAACATCACAGATTAGTAACTAACATCAGTGTTAGGACTTAGCTGATTTTTGTAGGTGATGGTAAACGTTACCTTCTGGTATTAGTAACAGAGTATACCTGTGCAAGTTCAAATATCTCCTAATTTCACTGTCTGGTTTTGAATCTGCTGTGGAAGCTGTGCTTTTGGGTTGTCACAGTGTTGTAAATGCCATTTAATAAACCAGAGCTGAAATCTTGTGAAGATGGTAGATGCTCTCAGCATTTGGAGTTGTAGGTTCTAGGTCAGATGTTTTATTTCCAAGGTGGGTAAAGAAGCTGGTGGCCAGCACTTTCAGCACCCTCTAAAAAAGCTAGAAGTGCACTATTGCAGCCTGAGGAGGTGTTCCCTTTCCTCAAGACTCCTTCTCTTTCCTTTTGCCATGAGGCTCCTTTGGTACTTCATTATGATGGATACTGGATTAACTGGTTATTAATTGTCATTGGACTGGGCATTTTAGTGCTTTAATTCAGTAGAAGTAATACATTTAGCACCACAGAAAGAAAACTGGAGAGGTGGTCATCTGGGTGCTGACTCATATTGTATAATGCCTCTTGAAAACTTAAACAGCTCGTGGTCCAAATGTATCCAAAAATGAGCACTTTTCACATCTGTAAAAATACACCACACACTTGCTTACTGTTCTTAAGACTTGCATTTTCTAAGAAAAGATGCATCATAATAGAAGCAAATTTTTCCAAGTTAGGAATGTATTAGTAATTAAAGCTATACAAATGTTGGAGAGTGTTCTTTAGTGACTAACTCTTCTGCAGCTGGCAGATCTTCCAACCACATTTTGCAGCAATAGGCAAGACTTCGCTTACTTGGTATGTTCTCTTCTCCCCCATCTTAAGATACCTGCTATGGAATAATAAATGGAAAAATGATATGGCAGCAGAACATAGAAAGTTGCACTCAACCCTTCCAAATAACTATTTGCAATAATTTGCTTTTAGTAAAATAAGTAAATAAATAAAACACAACATAAAATACATTGGCAAATTTCTATAAATTTTTCATCAGACTTCATCCTCGGGCTTTTTAATGTCTGGTGAAAATCTGGGGGAAGAGAAGATTGTGTCTGTTGTAATGGTTTTGCATGTGCCAAGCTTTTCTCATTTTTTGTACTGTTTTTGCAGCTATGTAATTGGTCAGATTCTTTCTGATCAGCCCCGAGACACAATTGTGGAAAATATTCAAAGGCGACTTACAGAAATTGGAGAACATGTGGTCAGTGGTCAGATCCCAGCAAATCAGTTTGAAATAAACAAGGTAAATGATCTCGCACCTCTTTTCTGTCTCAGAAAAACTTTACTGTTCATGAGTATATTGATGCTGCAGCAGTATTTTTAATCCTTATGATGCTGTGAAATGGCAGGAGTTTCATTAGGTACTGAATAGTTCAGGACATACAGCAGAGATCCTACAATATGAGGGGGGAAAAAAAGCCCTACTGGGGCTGGAGGCTCCAGAATAACAACTTTGTGTCTTGTCCCATCCTGCTGTTTATCATGCTCATTCTGTACTTTGAGAATAACATCACGCTTTCAGGAGATGTTTTCTCCGAAGTTGTTATTTTGTATTTCAGGTTTGAAATGCATAAACTGAAGAATGCAATGGAAAAGAATCAAATACTCTGTTTTCTAGAAAACCCTCATAATATTTCCCTAGAAAGCTCCATAGAAAAAAAGCTAATAGTAATTTTGAGACCTCATTCAAGACTTCCTTGCAACAAGAAGGAAAATACCCTGCTTTATCTACAGCAGTTTTAGCAACAGTGTTGTGGTTTTGGGTTTTTTTTGTAAATCCTCAATTATAAAAACTGTATTTTTATCTTTAGACATTCCCCTTTCCTGATAGGGGGGTATTTCACCAATGAATTGGGTATTACATGCGCCTCTTATGCTTTTAATAGATCTATCAAATGTCCATCCAAAGACCATTTCTTCTGCCAGCTGGACATCTGTCTGCTCTGGAAGACTGTTAATCAGTTAAGAAATGTTTTCAGGTTGTCATATGAGTGTAGAGAAATCACCAGATTTTATGGTTGATTTAAAAAAAGAATGTTCTGATGCAAATACTCTAAGAGCACTTTGTGTCCCAGTAAAAGATAAATATAGCAAAATGTTCACTATAAATTCCTAAAGTTTCTCTGTTTTACTACTTCAGAAAAAAAAGTATTTAACTATTAAGTCAAAAGTAGAAGTTGTTTCTAAGAATTGGGATGACAGTAAATATTTAAACATAGCATTTTAGTTTATTTTATTTAAAGGAAGAACTCATTGTGGAATCTCAGGAGTATGAGACATATGGAAATATTTTAATTCAGTTGTATCCTCTTGTTACAGAGCTTGTTAAATACATGTAGTTACACAATATTCAGATTTACTGTATGACCTTAACTGGAACAGGAGTTAGAGGGTAATCTCTGCCTCTATTTTTGTATTTTGTGTAATACTGTCATCTTCAGTTTAGTTTAATTTTAAAACTATTGCATTATGATCATAACTCTAAAGCATTTTTCAGATGGTAATTGTAAAAACATCCTTCTGTTTTATTAATAATAACATTTATAAAGTTTGAAGGACTGGTACCTAGGGCTTAACATATGGCACATACATTGGAGTTTTTTTATCTTACCTTGTTTGTGTTTCAGATGAACTTTAGAGTAGTAGAAGGATGAAGATAGCTGCTATGTAATCTTGTTTTTTAAAGTTCTGAGTTGTCCATCACTGAAATAATAGATTTTTCTCATAGTTACGTTTCTGTTTTCTCCTTTGATATTTTAGGCATTGACAAAAGATCCCCAGGATTATCCTGACAAAAAATCCTTGCCACATGTGCATGTTGCCATGTGGATAAACTCTCATGGAGGCCGAAAGGTGAAGGCAGGAGACACAGTGTCATATATCATTTGTCAGGTAAAAATGTCTTTCTTTATAGCTAAATACTAGGTATTGTTTCAATATATGGCAAAGAAAGCCAGCTCAGCTCCTGGGAAAATATATTTCAGCATTTCTTTTTGGTGAGGTAGTCTTATATTTTAAAATAGTGTGTTTTCTGTTCTAAATTTAGTTTTATAGGGCTACTGTGATCACCTCAGCAAGTATTTCCATATAGTGACTGGTAAAATCTCCCTGAATTCATGTTTGGAACTAGAATTTACTTCAAAGAAAATGCTTACTCTTCGTTTTAAGCAGAAGAAAATTCTGGTGGTGAAGAACCTGTCATTTGTGGAAAGATAATTGTTGTTGGTTAAGTAGTGTCATTATTTCCAGTCTCAACTTGTGTCTGGTAAATTCGTAGTCATTGGATCTGGCAGTACTTCTGATGTATAGACTGGGAAATTTGAGCCACTTTCTGGTTTCAGGTGTTTATCCTGTAAATGTTTATCACCATTTCACAAATATGTACTCTACTTTGGTTCTATTAGTTTAAAAAAAAACAGTGTAGGTTGAATTGGATGGACCAAGGAATCTCTGAGGCCAAGCTGATGAACTTGACAATGTGACTATTTCAGCTTCCTCATTATTTTAAAACTGAAAGATACTGTATTTCACTTAATTGCGAGTTCTTAGCCTGGCATCCCAAAGCTGCCAAGACTTCTGAGAGCTGGGCCGCGGGTGCGGCTGAGCAGAGGCACAATGCAAGAGAAGAATATACTTGTTGAAAGAAGGGAGCTGAAGGAGTTGCATTGTAATTATTTTTGCAAAGCAGCTGGATGAGCTGAATAGTCCTAAATTAATTTTGTTCTGAATACTAAGTTGTCTGAAAGGAGTAGGAGGGACCAATGGCTTGCAGTCTGTCTTTATTAGTGATGGGTTTTCAGTCCATGGTTGCTGACCCTATTGAAACCAGAAGCTCATCTTAAATGAAAAAATGAAGGTGTCATGTATTAATGCGTTAGTTCTGTTTTGCTGAAAAAAAATAAAAAAAAGAGACTGTACTTGACAAAAAGACCCCCCAAAACAGTTGTGGTACTTCCCCCCACCCTGCCCCATCTCTATAAATGTTTATGTCTATTATGGAATCCAGCTAAAATACTGCTGTAAGTTCTGCTCTAAGACTTTTGACATACATTAAAAATAAAATGTCGTAGTGCAGTTGAGGACTGGGATTATGATTCTACAGATTTAAATGAGGTACATTTTCCAAGAGTACTGTCATCTTAGAGCTGATACTTAATTCTTCCATGTATATTGTTTTCAATTTAGTTATTGCCTTCCCAAATTAAATTATTTTCTCCTTATCTTCCTCGTTCAAGTTGGAGAAGAATGTAATGGATATTTTAACCTCTAAGTGGCTTGAGATGTCACCACACATTTCTTTCAGTATTTCTGAATATTTTAGGATGTCCTCTTTCAAATCAACACTATTGCCTCTGTTATTTATTCATATGCCAATGAGTGATGGTCCATTCCCTGACCATTTGTTTTATTTGTTTCTTTATAGAATTAAAGAATATCAATTTCCTAGCAAAACAGATATAGTTTTGATATCCACGACTTAGAATTTGCTTGTTGTGCAAAATGATAATGCTGGTTTAGTACAAAGTGAATCCAAAATGCATGCCCTCTGTGTATTTTTAACTGGGCTGATGGTTACAATGTGTTTTCATTGTGCATTTCAGAATTGACAGATGGGACTGTTTACTCTGTCTGCTCGTACTGATTTGCACGTGTAGGCTGCAATAATACAAGCTGGTTTTGCATTCTTGAACTTGCTAGTTGATGCCAGCATCAGCAATGCAGTTTTTTTACTACTGTTGGATTTGTATTGGATGCATAATAAATCAACCAAAAGAGCATGTAACAATTTTGCATTAAAATAATGCATAATATTTGAAGCATAATCCTTTGTATAGACTTTTTTTCACACTTTGTTTTGTATGTGTCTCCTTAGGATGGATCAGATCTCAGTGCCAGCCAGCGAGCATATGCTCCAGAACAGTTAAAAAAGCAAGAAAATCTTACAATTGATACTCAGTACTACCTGTCACAGCAAATACATCCAGTAGTTGCTAGAATATGTGAGCCCATAGAGGGAATTGATTCTGTTCTTATTGCAACATGGTTAGGTAAGTATTCTAAATTCAGTTTATTTAAAGAATTGCAAGATCCAAAGTGAGAGGTTTTAATGTATGTTTTTCAACAGAAATGCTTCCTCAGATCAGTCTTTTTCCATTGAACAATAGCTTGTGTTACACAGCCTGTAGAAAGCAGCATGGACTCTTAAGTGTTTTTATGACTTCTGCAGAATAGTGTTTTTTCAGAAGGTGATCACTAGCATGAATTTAATCTTACAATCCTTGTTCAGAGTTGCAAAAATCTGCTTTTCAGAAATGACAGTACTCTTGCATGTCTTTGAGATTTTCTTAAGTTACTAAAGGAGTTCTGGGTTGTGCATCTGAACTAACATTTTTCCAGAGAGAAATGCTGGCATCTCTGGCATCTTCCCAGGGGAAAAAAACAGTCATAATTACAATGAAAGAATACAAATTTTTACTAGGATATAAGTGAAGACTGTATTGCTAGAACTGACCTGGTGGATAATAGAAATATGAAATCTTAGTAACAGTTTTAACTGCTTCATATGGAGGAATTAACTGGTCCCAAAACCAAGAAGTGCTGTCAGAAAACTGTAACTAATGTTAGTGATCCATAAAATCAACAGTTCTAATTCAAATGAGCAACAGGGAAATTGCTCTTGTTGGAGTTGTTTTTCCTTTTAAAAGAATGTCTAACAATTAGAATTAGATTTTTCTGCCCAACTGTGATTGCCTCTTTCTTGTCTATTCCTTAGGCTTCTTACCTAGAAAAATTGAAAGGTTGAAAATTTGTTAACAGTTCTACTGGGTCTCTCTTCTTGAAAATGCTATGCTCTGTATGTCTATTCCTTTCGGTGTTGTTTCCTCCCCAGAAGTGATTAACCAACAGACTTGACTGATCTACTTGATAAACAGAAATTTTGTGATTCGTATCCACATGTAGTTCATTATTTTTAAAACTGTTGCTCAGGGACATGAAAAAGTTGTTAATTTTTCTGGCTATGAAATTCTTGACAAGGTTGCCTTCTCTCTAGGAGGACTTCTTGGAGAGTTGCACTTTGTCAGTTTAGTAATCTGTGCTATGCCTGTGTCTACAGGAAGTTCAGACCTGCAGAAATTACTTTATTCAGAATATTGGAAGGCTCAAAGGAAGAGTTAGTCATCAGCATTTTGTGTTAAGGCCAAGATCCAGGATTTGGTCCCTTAAAATCATCTGGTAGCAAGTCAAGACTCTTCACCTGTGTAACTGCATCTCTGTAGCTCCTTTAGTAACAGCTGATTATCTTGGAGACTGTACTTAAAATGTGTGCAAGAAAGGTCCTGCCTTGTTTCTCAGGAAGGGGGATGATAGCCATGAAGGATCTTAATTCCCAAGACAGTCCTTGTAACATGCAGCTTTTTCCATCTACATTCGTGAGGTGTTTAGGAGGGGCTGAAGACAAAAATTCTGCTTTTTCTGAGTCAACAAAGGTGTTTCTTGGAGGCATATGATGTTGCCATGTGTCCTCAACAGCTCTCCGACTTTGGGGAGGTGTCAGCCCTGCTCCACACATGCAGGCTGACCATACAAATCATCCTGTTTATTATGTGGCAAGGCCTTGGTATCCAACTTTCCCTTGATGTCAGAGTCGACTGTGTGGTATGCCTGACTGAAAAGGTCAAGCACTCTTGGTTAGGTTAAAGGGGTTTAAAATAGGCAGCAAACTTGTACTTCATTTGGGTAAAAGGAAAGATTTCTGAAGCTAGTTTATTTTATTTGGTAAAGATTGTTAGTCTTGTAGCGTTAAGTTCAAATTCAGAGCTCTTATTCACAATGGGTCAGATTTTCAGAAAAGACTGGCTCCCTTCAAACACCTAAATTAACTACCCAGATCTTAAGAACTCTGTGCCACTTGATAGCACCTACTGTTTGCAAATGCTTGTGCTGCTTTTTGCACTGTAGTATGTTCCAGATGAAAATTTCTTTTATGATCTGTAATAGCATCATGCAGCTGAGATTATTAATAGTCCACAATTGTCAGTCTGAAAACCTGTATGTATCTATTACAATTTTAATTCTGACCTTGCTGTACAGTCAAAATTTTATCACCTTCCCTAGCTTTGTTTTCTTGGGAAGGCTTAATTTGAGCTTGAGGGTAAAGTCAGGTCTTTTTCAAGACTTCTAGTCTGCTTAGGTTTACATATACAGCACTTGATCAGAGTTGTACCTAAGTCATTGCAAGCTGAAGTTATCTTACAGTGTTTTTTTTACTGGTACTGGAGGCATAGTCAAATGGTTCTCTTTCATAGAAATCAAAAATCCTTTGTAAGATACAAAAAAATACAAGATACTTGAGTCCAACTTGCTAAAACAAGCAAATATGGAAGCTGTTTGCTGATCTGTGATGCTAGTTGGGCTTTTTTACTTAGTATTTTCATCATGATATACATCCAAATTCCCACTGTTTTTCCCATCTTGTTGCCAAAAGGCACATTTTCCTGTTCGGGAAGCATCATATAAGTATCGTATCTGTGGACCAAAGCTTGGTTGCGTTCTCATTGTATGTGTCTTCCTCCACTAGATCAGATTTATTGTGTTACGTAAAATGTGTCTGTATGGGGACAGTGGTTGTAGGAAAAAGATCGTGGCTGCATGTTTAACAGAATCTACAGTAATGCATGTTTATAAGGTGAATGGTTCATGTCACACTGCTAGTCTGAGTAGATAAAATTGAGCTCTGCTTGGGAAGCTTGGCTCACAGCAAAGTGCTGAAAAGTTCTTCGTTCTGTCTGTGCTCAAAGCAAGTAACGTTAAACTATTTTAGACAGTGAAGAACAAGAGAAAATAATGCAACTTAAAAATTGCAGAGAGTCCCTTAAATACATTTATTTGCTATGGAATCAAGTTGAAAACTCCCTTTTGTTTTGGGGCATTGTAGGAGGTCTGCCTAGCCTTTGAGAGATGGAAATTCATTGTTCCTAAAAACGAGAACCTCATGGGCATACTCCTGCATTCACTCTCTTTGTCTTGAAGTTTCTGAGGAAATGCAGTGACAAGATGAGGATTGTCTCATTGTAAAGCTAAATATAAAGTGTGCAATCTGATCAATTATATAATTTAATAAATCTCACCATCTTGAATCTTGGAGACCTTACTTCACCTGCTAGATATATAGCTTTTAGACTGGAAGAACTGTATGGTGGATTAATTCTCTTGCTATATTTCAAATAAGGGTTGTTTTTTTTTAATACAGAAGTAATGCTCCTTGTCTCAAAGAAAAGTCACATCTTATTTGTGTGTTGGCAGAAATATGCAGACGTGATGGAAGCAGAGTCATTTAACTATGGGGTTTTTGTAGCTGTTACTGCATAATATTATTTGCTTCAAATGATGGAAGTTGATGACTGCTGTCCTAGACAGTGTCATGATGCTCTGAAAGATGTGTGCTGCTGCCTTGCAGAGGGTTGTGCACTTTGGTGCTGTGTAGATTGCTTGGCATTTGGGCATTTCTTAGGAAGGCTGGCTGATTTTAGGGAGCTGTTACTAGGTCCTGATGAGGCCTCTCGCCAGGAGTACTTCCCAGTGCTGCTCCCTGCTTTGACACAGTGTCTTTGTGTTAGCTTCTTGTAAGGAAACCCACCAGCACCAAATATATTGTCTCTTTTTATTGTCTTTTAAAATATTATTATTATTATTATTAGAGAATTGTTTAATAGGTATCTTCAATGTAGGTTTTAGCAGCTGCTCAGAGTCTCCAGATAGAAACCAGGATGGATAGTCCTTGTGGCACGCAGAACTTACCTCAGGTTCTGACCTTTTTGTTGTGTTTACCTCACATTAGGGAACGAAGTGAAAGGACAGAGATGAAAATTTAAGACTAGAGTCATGACGAAACTTTATGACCATACAATAGCGAGCTCTAGTTTGTGGTCTGGCTGGCTGTTTTTGAGATGCTCCAGACCTGCTCAGAATCTGAGAATCACTAAAGCGCGTTGGGCGCTCTGAGTGAATAAAAGAAAGTGTAAAAATATGAATGAATAAAAGAAACAACGCTAAGATGAATGAATAAAAGAAACAACACGGATGTGAATGAACAAACGAGCAGCCCGGCCGGGCGGGCGGCCCGGGCCCCGCGGGCCCCGCTGCAGTGCGTGGCGCCGGCCGCGGGGTGGCAGCACCGGCTGCCGATTCCCGGCCTCCCGCGCCTCGGGGGTCCCTGAGGGAAGGTGCGGGCGGAACTCCCGCGGCCCCCGCGCACCTGCGGCTGGAATGCGGCACCCCGGGAATAGACCCCGGGAACGGCCCCCCGGGAACGGCCCCCCTGGCACGGCCCCCGGCCCCCGCACGGCCGCCCGGCGGCTGCGGCGCTCCCGCGGCGCCCCCGTGCCCGCGGGAGTGCGGGGGAAGGACGTGCACAAGCGATCGGCAGAAATGTTGCTTTTAAAACACTGCGTTTGGTAAAAATCTCTGACCGTTTTTTCAGTTTGTTGAGCGACCTGCTTTGCTTGCCAGTTAGTAAAGGTTTTAATAATTCAATTAAATAATTCGGGAACAAGTCCCAGAACTTAGTTGTATTAATTACTTCAGTCACGTTTGTCATGTTGCGCTGCTTTGTCCTGCATCCAGCCGTGTAGTTTTGGTGAGGTGGGAAAGCTTACCTGCAGTGCAGGTGATGTAATAATAGCCCTGAAGACTTTTTCCTGTAAGAATACGTCAAAGTCCCTTTGATTTTTATTTTTCCTGATGTCATGAGGGTAAAATTAAAAAAAGAAAAAAAAAAAAAAAAAGAGTTCAGAGTTCACTGATTAGTCTCATCCTATTAATTTAAAAATTACCAAAATCAGATATTATTTTTTTTCCACCACCCAATTAGATAGCCCCTGTTTTGTGTACCAAATAAAATAATGTGACCAGTGTGACCTGGTCTGAGAGGATACCAGTTAGTGAATGCTGAAATGGATTAACTGAACCAACTAACTATTCCTGAAAGGGGATAATAGATAAAATAGGTCCCAATTCCACAAGATAATTAAGGTAGGCATGTTCTTTAAAAGCCTGATTTGTAGTCCTTTTTATTTCACTGTGGCTGTTTGCACACCAAAACTTAGATGTATGCTTGATTCAGCACAATATTTCTTTTGTTGTTTTTTCCAGCCAAAACAGCTAAGAAAGTTCAGAGATAGGTGTGATTTAAATTCTCACAATGAATTTTTTTTCTGTTAAATTAATATTAAATGACTAATATTTACTGTCACTGTTTTTGACTCAATGTTGGAAAACTGCAGTTGTCTGAAGACCAGAATTTGTCTCCTTTTATATTTTAGTGAGATACTTTGCTTCCTATTTGCTGTTTGGGAAACAACCAGAGATAAATTTCTAGGTTTCTGGTTTCTGTATCAGAAAGTTGCAATGATCTTTTTTCATTCCACTTCTGAACTCAGAGTAAACTCGGAGAATTTTTGTTTTTACCATTACTACTCTAGATCCAAACTACTGCATACTTACTTGATTTTTTGCAAAATGTGAATACTGAACTCCAATTCCCTTTCTAAACCTTTTATCTGCTACCTGTGTACTGCAGATATATTACTAACTCTTTTATTAAAAAAAAAATAAAAGAAAAAAGAAAGCAGTAAAAAAAACCCTACAGTTTTCTTTGGGAGATACTGTATTTTTTAAAGTGTAAAATATGCTATTAGCTGTGTATTTTGCTTTGTATGCTCTTTTTTTAAATGAATACTGTAGAACTGTATCAAAAGTTTAGGAACCTCCTGGAGGTGAATTGTTACCTTTATGCATTGATATTTTTTTTTCTTTTGATAAATTTGGGAAGATTGAATAAATTTTAGTGAAACTCATATTCCATCAAGAACCAAATAAAACTTACTTGGCAATGGAATTTTTCCTTTTGCTTGAATTTGTTTTAAGACTGCAGCATAAAAATTCAGAATAGTGGTATTTAAGTCAGACATCAAATTTTTCATGTAAAGGCAATCTGTCTGTGCAACACAACTGTTTTACAAGTACAGTAATATTTGTGTAGTTTAACTGAATATAACCATTGTCTTTAAGTGACACAGTACATTTATAATAAGGTAAAGCTTCACTTTCTATTTGTAATCTTTGTTACATTTCTTATAGGAATTACTCCATTTTTAAACTGAAGTTTATACAGGGTATGGGTTATTACATGATGATCTGTTACTTGGCTTAATGTCTGTTAAAAATGTTTTTTAAAGTGCTTCTCTGATCTTTTTGTTTTGCTAATAAAGTGAGCCATAGTTTTCTGAAGGTTCTCTCCTACGTGCTGATTTGATTAAGTTTTTTTCCCAACATGTGTTTTTTCCTAAAGTTAACAAAAAACCCCTGTAAATGAGATGCATGGACTTTTAAAATGTTGCACATGACAAAGGATGACAAAACTTGAGGATTTTTATTAAGTTTACTTTGGCAGTCTTATTCCTAGAACAGTGAACTTGGTGCTTGCTTGCTTATTTACTTATTTGTAGTTGAATCAGTATTTCTGGGATCTCTTTTGTGTATTTATTTGTTTAAAATCTTGAGTTCTGGCAATCAAAAATAAAGCACTTTGTCTCCAGCGCCGCGGTTTTAAATGCTGCTGCTGAATTTTAACCACTGCATTAGATTGAAACCTCCATGCTGTTAACCACTGAGCCAAAATGAAATCGACCACTGCATTGAAATCAGAGTTGGCAGTTGTGTACGGACTTGAAGGAGTTGGTAATAGCAGTGCACCCGTGTTTCTTTAATGGGGTTTTTATTCTCTGTTTTTGGTTTTAATGGTGCCATTTTGATTTAAAGACTGTTTCTTAATAACGATGCACATTTTTATTGAAATATTTTCAATGTAACTTAAGAAGAAAATAACAATAAAGCTATCCGTTAGGAGTGGTTTCCTCAGAAACAAAATGTTCTCTTGCATACTCCCTTGATAATGCAGTGTGCTTGTTTTATTTATAAAGCAATCTTGCGTAAGAAGATAAGTAAGATGATTTCTTCATGTCTCGTGAACCTTTATTCATGGTTAAAAATTGTAGAATATATTTATGTTTTATAGAGGAAGTTTTGCTAAGGAGAGATTTTCAGCTTCTGAATTTACATTTTGTAACTTTCTTTTGAGTCTGCTTCACCAAGCACATGAAAAATAAGCCTGCTTGCATGGTTGACCTCTTAGTCTTTTGAAATTTTTGTTTCTTATTAATAGGACTGGATCCCTCCCAATTCAGAGTCCATCACCATTACCATAAAGATGAGGAGAATGATGCCTTGGTTGGTGGCCCAGCTCAGCTCACTGATGAGGAGAAATATAGGGATTGTGAAAGATTCAAGTTTTGCTGCCTCAAATGCGGAACAGAAAATATTTATGACAATGTCTTTGATGGTTCGGTTAGTTGTTTTTTTTTGTTTGCTTCATTTCTGTTCATTGGTGAGGGAGAAAAATGCTCATAGAACAGCTTTTCCGACAGGATTCATATGATGTAGGAGAAGATACCATATTGTTTCAGTCCTGCTATTTATAGCTTTGGAGCAGATAATTGCTGATAGGATACTGCTGAAATACTTTTCCCATTTTTGCATTTCAGCTGCATCATCTTGCAGAACATGTGAGATTATCTGGCTTCATTAATCTGTTTGCCCACAGACGTGAATGATTGTAGCTGTAACTTTTTAAAGGAATCCTTATCTTAACACCTTGTAACTTCCAGTTCTCTATTTAATAAAACTTTTGTATAGCAATGGCAGTTTCTTATCCTAAATCATATTAATTGGAACAAAGTGCGTTTTAAATTTGTGTTTATCTTGTTACATCCTTACCTCCCTTCTTGACAGTAAGGTTTTTCTATGTTATCTTTCCTTCTGTCTCTGTGAATTGAATAAAAAGTCACAGGGATACATTCTTGTTGAGAAGTTCTGCCAAAAAATGTATCTCTGACCTTGGATCACAACTTGAAATAGGGCCAAGTATTTAACTCTACAGCATGTTATGTATGCATTAGTCATTGGCAAATTAGTGAGCTTCAGAGTAGTGAAAACCTTGAAACTGAAAGCAAATAAATCTTTTATCTAAATTAAAAGTAATTATTTTAAGTTAATTTGGACAAACAGCAGATGTTTTGCATTTTTTGAATCAAAGCAGTCTTTGGAAGCAAGTGAGAGGAAAAGACACACAAATCGAGTGATACTTTGTGAATCCTTGACTTTTGTTCATCGCAGCTGTAAATAAGACAGTTAATTGCATGTAGGCTTGACAAGTTGCAGATGGGCTAACTGGAGAGGAGTGGATATCAAACTCCTTGAAAAAAAAATATATCCCCGCCATCAAACAACAGAAGAAGTCCTGAAACCAAGCCAAAAATCTCCTCTATTTCACCTGGAATTAATTAGTGTTGTGAGTGGGGGTTTAGCCAAGATGGCTCACAACAGCTAAGTCTTACCTTGGAAGAAAGTTTTCTAAAAGCTATATGACTGTCCAGCCTACCAGACTTGTTATATTAGTGAGAATTCCACTTACTTAATTTTAGCTGTTCACACAACACTTCCAAGTCCTGAAATTTTAATGTCAGGTGTTCAGAAGGTTTTGAAAATAAAGGAATGCGATGGTGCAGAACTGTAAGAGCTATTCTTTGAACTAGGAGAAGATAAAAGA
This sequence comes from Eopsaltria australis, assembly GCA_034509425.1. Classification (NCBI taxonomy): domain Eukaryota; kingdom Metazoa; phylum Chordata; class Aves; order Passeriformes; family Petroicidae; genus Eopsaltria; species Eopsaltria australis. The sequence continues at coordinate 241,715 of JAVTVJ010000435.1, forward strand.
TGATCATGTGATTTTTTTCTTAAATGAGGTTTGTCTCCACAGCCCTGTTGGTAATTTCATGATTAGTATCTATGAAGTTGGTTTCAAAGTTCTGATCGGTGGACTGAGGCAGAAATTTGTCTCTGATAAAATCATAAACCTGTTTTTTTTGGGTGGAGATAGGGGATCATGATTTGTCCACAGATTATTTTTTTTTACTCAGCATCTCTTTTTGAATTATTAACTTAGTGGTGTGTTCTCTAAAAGAGCTTTCCTTAAGAACAGTGAAGGTATCGCTGACCTACAGTTTTCCCAAATGGGTGTGGCCAACCATGATGGGAAGAAAGAAGGCCCAGATATTATGGGCCTTTTAATACTGTTACTTTAAAATATATATATATTATGTCTGAACTCCTGTGGTAACTTCTGCTGCCATCGTTTGTTGTAACAATGCTGTTTTTACCCTTCTGTTTTCAGGGGCGATTTATTGAACCCAGCTTGCAAAGGTGCAGCAAGACAGAATGCCAAGAGCCTCCTTTCAACTATGTGGTCCAAATGAACAACAAGTTACTGCTGGATATTAGACGCTACCTCAGAAAATACTACAGTGTAAGTATGCAGAAAATACTCTGCCATATGAAATGAGTTTTTGGAGTAGTGCCGAGTTTTTAGTGACTGTCATGCTACCTTTTCTTTTGTATAGTGTAAGGTAGTAGCGTGCAGCATCAAACCCCAGCTTCATGAAAATAAAACAATCAGTGAATCAAAGTATTAATTTAGAATGTTTGTTTCCTCAGTTCAGCCTCAAGATACTTAGATATATTTACATTTTTGTAAGTGTGTGTGTCAGCATTAATACAGATGCAGTAGCTCTCTGTTTTCCAGATTTTTAGCCAGAGCGCATTATCTCAATACTTTCAGGAAAATATGTGAAGCCTATCAAATATGTAGATATCACTTTCTCATGGAATTGAAATATGATTCTCATTCTTCACCTCAAATTGATGTATATTGTGTTACATTTTGAAAAGGAAACCCAAATGTAGCTCTGTAAAAATTATTTGAGGGACAGTAGGAAGGGAAATACTATGAATCTTGCTTAATAATGATTGGGAAGGGAAAAAGGACAAAGATGGGTAGTTAATTAATTTGATATATTTCTCTGTTTTTGAGGGGTAGTGCAAGAAATCCCAAGTGCCAGTGTTAGTGGTTGGCTTTATATGGCATTGTGGGGGAAGAAGCTGTAGTATTTGAAATTCCTATCTTCTCACTGTCCAACGTTAGCACAAAACCCACCATGCTTTTTAACTTATATCAATATGTTTTGCATTTCTAATATGCTAGAAGCATCATATTTTGTGAATTGGCACCTAGCTATTTTGCTCAAATTTTCATAGAGCATCTCATGCTATTGCCTGCCTGCTTGTTTTGGTTGTCCAACATTGCCTGCTTACAAAGCTGCAGGATGGACATAAATTTTGAAGGCATTAATAACCTTTGTGTTCTCATAACTTTTGGTACACCCAAAAAAGTAAATTGTTTTTGAAAATCTGGCCTCTACATGAATGAGGTACCTAATTTGTTATGTGCTTTCTTAAGTATTACAGAATTCTTTTGCAAACGGCAGCTACAATGCTAAGAATTATCATTGTGGTTTAATACGAAGTGTAAGTGTAGTAAAGTGTATGTTTTGTGTTATCTTTCTTCTGTACTAGTTCTTACTGCAATTATAGGTTGAGTGTTTTCTAAACTCTCTTCTGAAACTGTAATAATTGCTGAAGGTAAAATACTTCTTTTGATGGTCTTTGCATCAAAAGGAGCACAAAACTGTCTTAGATTATTTAAATTCAAGCATTATTTCACAAGGTGGAGATAGATTGATTGTTCCTTTCCATTGAAGTTAAAGATAGATGACTTGGACAGGTGAAGTCACCAAAATGTGAAATCTTGTGTTACTTTATTGCAGAGTCCAACTGTCTGCAAAATTATCATTATATTAAAGTGTTATTAAATAAGGGGTCTAAGCAACATATTTACACCGACAGTTTGTATGAAAACTGCTTTTTAGATTTGATGTACATACATTATGATATTAGGGCCACATGCTAAATAATTTCAGGCTTATAAAGTGTTTAAAAACATGTGCAGAAGATAAGCAATAGTAAACTTGTAGGAAGAAAGATGCATTTGAAGGCAGGAGAAATTCTTACTGCTGATAAGAACAGAAAGTGGTGTAATGTTTTGCACTGTTCTGTTTTTATTTTAGTTGGTTGTTCTGTCTTAATTTAAGACCAAGCTGTGAACCCAACTGAAATGTTTGAATATTGAATATTGTCATTTGCTTGCATAAATCTATAAAGTATCTTGCTACATGGTGTATTGGATAATTAAGATAATTTAAAAGAAAATTAATTGTCCATGTAAGTAAAAGCTTCAGGGGTTTTTTTAGTAGTGAGAATTTGGTTTTAAACTAGTTAGCTATTATCAGGTTTAAAACTACTGAACATTCAGACTCTGGAAATGTGAGATTAATTTCCAGATTGCACATTAATTTTCTTTTTACAAAAGGGCTTTTCATGCAGTTGGGCAACTCAACTTTTTGTCACGTTAGTTCCTAGAAAACCAGATGCTGAGACTTCTAGTTTATTCCTTTCATCCAGTACTTGTAGTGACTGTATAACAGCTGGAGTTGAAATTCATCAAATGGGTGTTTGCACTAATGTGTATAATCCTATAAGCTATAAAGACACACCCAGAAGTATTATGGCAAAGAACTGTCTGAACGAAACATCTAATGAAACTTTCAGGCTCTTATTAAACAAACTCCTATTGTAGTAATTGCATGTGAAAGGCACAGAAATACCGATTTGTAGGGGTCAACAATATTGTCACTCCATTAAAAATTTTTTTTAGATATTATTTTGTTTGCGTTTTCATCAAATGGCACATAACACAAAAACATAAAATGCGAAAGTGTGGTTTTTAACCTGTAAATAATGAGCTGCCTTTTATGAAGACAGCCCTATCAAGAGCCTTTCAGCCTGATCCTCAGCTTACTGAGATGAATAAGCGTAGGTTTTTTTCAGTGAGCTTTGAATCAGATTTTTTTAAGTGTTTAAGTGTTCAAGATGTTGCTTGTTGTTTCCTTTAGTTTGAAATGCTTTTATATGTGGCTGTATAAATTTAGGGGCAGGGAGGAGTGCCATAAAACCTACTTGTCCTTTTTGGCACATGAAACTGTGTTAAATAAAGAAATACAATCATGATACACTATGTTTCTTTAAAAAGATGCAAATGTAAGTGCAAATGTAAATAGAGTTTTGTGAGCCTGCTACAACCCCATTGTTTTTGTAAATTACTTGCCTTTATATGAAAATATCTGATTCTGCAATCATTTTTTGCCATTAAACATTGAAATGTTTTATATTTGACTTCCAAAACATATCTACCATTGCTCCAGTATTTACAGATTTCTTAATGGTATTAACAATATCAATTTTGATAATCTTACTCTTAAATGTAAATATATTTAAAAATGACATGGAAAGATTTTATTTCTTTTCAGAAATGCATTTATTCTATGAGAGATTGATCCTGTTGTGTGCTTTTTTTTTTTTTTTTAAATTCTGCTTCAGAAGAGCAAATAGATGAAAAGAGAGAGAAACGCTAGCTAATCTAAATTGGGAAATGAAGAGGGCTTTTTTAAGCATGAAAATTTCATCATCTTGTCAGCTGGCAGAATGCCTGCTGTGTGGATTCACAAAGGCTAAGAATTACACTTTCATGAAATTTTCCTCACTAACTGCCCTGGTTAATTTGAAAGATAACCCACTGTTCTAATTCATTCCTCAATTGGGCGGTGCAGGTTTTATCTTTGATCTGACAAAGCATTTGTGTTAATCGTTTTGGCCCTCTACTAGACACTCTTGGGATTGTGCTTTTACAATAAATGTGTCTGTGATAGCTCTTTAGTCTATTATACTTACAATAGATCCATAGAACTGGTAATTAATTCTGTACTGCTTTGGAAATGGGGAAGAATAGGTGTAGCTCTGTCAAGTGCTGCTGGGAAGTTTGTTTAGCTAGTTCATTTTTGAAGTGTTACCCTCAGCCATCAATGAAACATCCATGCTAGAGAATGGGTAAAAGCTGAAATATGCAAGCATAAATGGAAAAACTGACCAATTTTTTTGCTTAAGCAGGGTGTAATTTCATTTATAGTAAGTGGATCTAATCATTACTTGGGAACCTGTTTTGTGTTTCCCACTGGAATAGTCAAATGCTCATTTTTGAACACTTAGTAAACAAATGCCAACTCTTAGGTCCCCTTTTAAAAGCCCTGTAAAAGTCAGTATTCATGACAATAAAATGAATCTCATATCTTATCCAGCTGTTGAGGTGTTAGTTTTGCCAACTAAAACCAGCTGAATAAAAGCCCCCAAAATCTTGCATATGCCATTTGTGCAGTAGCAAAATACATACAGAACTGATTGGACTGGGAAGCTGTTGTCCCTGAAGCAGCAAGTTTTTAATCTTTTTTTTTGTTTTTTAATACACATATACACCTGTAGTATTGCTAGTAGTATATTCATAGGCTAAAACCTGCTTTTATGTAGGTGCCCTTTCTGATTAATGCTACCTGATTAATAGTGTGGCATCTGTAGAACTCTGTATGTTTTTCAAAACACATAAAGCGATGTGAACTTTAAAAGGGTTTTTAAAAAATACTGAAAAAATCTTGGTCCAGCCTGTATTGCACTGTTTTTGTTTCACAGTCTTTTTTTTGTAGTGGACCACTGTAACCCACAGACAGAAGTGAGTTTGAAGGCTATTGAACACCGCTAAATAACTTTATACTGTTCAGCTGTGAAAATTCAGTGTTCAATAGCCCTCAAAATTTCTCATTTCTTACCTGTGGTGGGGTGGTCTACTGCTTGCACATTAGGTCGCAGTATAAAAGCATCTTCAAGATCTTTGAATTACTTTTTATATATATATTGCTGTTCTGACTCCCGTATGTATGTTCTAGGGATTTGCATTAGTATTTTGCGCACTTAAAAAAGGTAAAATATTTGTAAATAAGATAACATTATAAGGTTTTGGGATTGTGTGGCATATTTGCTTAAGAAAACAAAGATGACAGGGCTCATTCTGAACCTGAAATTTCCCGCACCTCAGTGAAGTGTATTGCCAAGAACCCACAGGTGTACACCACGTGAACAGATGAAAATATGATTGTAGATGATGGTGATGACTTCTGTAATCATGTTCTCACAACGGTCACACATTGGAAGTGTTTTTGTTTGATGGGTGGATAGGGGTAAAATTTCTTTGGCGTGAGGGAAAGGTGTCTCGTAGTGGTAACCGTGCCATGTTTTATTTATTGCTGTGCTAATAGTACTAGAATTATATGGGCATGTGATGAGGAGTAGCTGGGGCCAGAACTGTGACACCAGCTGATGTAGTAGGCAGAATCAGATAGCTAGACTCTGCCTTCAGATTAATTCCAGTGATTATTTTTGGTTCTTTCTGTATGTATGGAAGTACGTTTCAGAGTCTTTTCTGAGTTTGAACTTGTATCGCTGTCATTTTGGTTTATACACACAGAAACTGAGATGTTTATTTTTACTACTGAAAGCTTCCAAGTCAAGGCAGAATTGAGAGCGATTGGAATGAAAGATAAAACATTAATGTGATTCCATTCACAGTTTACTGGGAACCGTAGAGAGTGAAGGGAGGTTGCCACCAGATTATCAGGAGTTTCCTCCTTTCCTCCACAGCAGAATTTTGTGATTCTCTCCTTGATTAAGGTTGACAAATGAGTTGTGTTTGGAATCAAGTTTTGGTTAACCAGGAGGAAGTTAGAAATATCTTATTGAACAGGGCAGTCAGTTTTCTACCATATGAAAGTGCAATACATCTGTCATAACATAATTTATGTTTATTGAATAATAAAATATAACCCTTTTGGTCATGGTGTATAGTGCATTTTGGGGATGAGTGAGCAGTTATTTGTCACAGCACTCATAGAGTCCATTAACTGGAATCGATTCGCTATTACTGCAACTTGTCCATGATCTGCCCTGTAAAGGAATTGTTTGGTTCAGACTTCCAGCATCAATACGATTTTTAGTGAAGTGTTTCAAAGTAATGATCGATATGTCTTTACAAAAGGTTTAACTCTCCTCATTGGATTTTACCAGCTATGACGGACATGTATCCACCTCACTGGTGGGTGGGAGAGGCTGAGGATGACTCTGTGCACTCCAAATTTTAGCCACCAACAATGAGTTAACATAAAGAAGCAGAATCTGTACTTAGTCCCCAGTCTGGTACTTTGCTAGAGAAGGCTTAATGACACTAGATGTCTCTGTCAACTCTGTAGAAAAGGCTTCCCAGGCTGGCCACTGCATGGATCAGGTTCTAAGAAATGTGGATTGCTTCAATAGAGTAAAACTAACTTTGTAATTTCCTCTGTAGGTAGAACGCAGGAATGTAAGGACTTATTATCACAATAATTTGTCTGCTTGGGCTTATAAATGGCAGTATTGTGAACACTGTGTTACAGGAAGTGTGCCCGGAGGTAAATATGGTCGTGGTTATGATTGCCACCAAGTGTGTAATGTTTACCTAGGTGATTGAATCACTCATCTAATAACAAGATGTTGCTGTCTTCAGAGGATTACAGAAAGCACAGTCTTTGAAGGTACTCTGTTGGAACTGATCTGTGCCCCGGTCAAAGCAATGATGAATTTCAGCAACACTTGGGGAGCAGGTTTATGCTGCAGTAGAGGGATGCAGTTGCAGCTTAGTATATCTGATCTGGCTTTAAACTGACTACAACACATGTAGCTTTGGTGTACCAGGAGCAGGATTCATTAGGAAATTCTGCAGCCAAGAATTTTAAATCTTGGGCAGATCTGTGCATCCTGTGGAGAGATCTGCCACAGTGGCATTACTGGTAGTGCTTGAGAGAGAGTGAGCAAATGTGTCCTCCTTTGAATACCTTGGATTGACAGAAGTGCTACAGATACTTTGTAGATTTGGAGGATTTGCTGCTTTTGAGTCTATTTTAATAACAAATGATGAATCACAAGAGGGTTTGTAGAAAGTGACTGGTCTTGAAAGGATTGTTGTTCATCTTTCTTCTTTCTATAGGAGTTTTAGAGAGCCGTTTAAAATTGTTTTAACATTTATGTTCCATGTAAAGTTTGATGGAATATTATCCCACTAGTCTATAAACAGAGATACTGCAAGAAGAAGTCCAGGTAATCTAAATAAGGAAAAAAAAGTAAGTCTTAAAATCACCGGTTCTCATGGAATTCTGATATAGTTAATGCTTTATACTATAGTAACCAATTACTGAAATACCAAACCAGATTGAGTCTGCATTAGTCTACAGAACTTTTAATAGAGACAGCTTGCCAGGAGATGACACAAGTGCCCAAGGTCTGTTGGCCATGAATGCTTGATGCTGTTGATGTGTGTGTAACCAGGAATTCTTACAGTGCCCAAGCACCTTGCATCCATCAGGACAACCAGTTAAAATCTGAAGGTGAAGAGACCACGTTTTCTCTGGACATAGTTCCTTCCATAAGAATAAGTTTGCTTGATGTTTGCTAAAATTATGTGCTTATCAGAAATGTTTTTGTAGAAGACACTAATAATGTGGAAATCCACGGTCCAGTGCTGATTCTAGAAACTGAAAATTACTTGCTTTAAGCCCTTTTTAAAAAACCAAAAACCTAAAGTGGTACCATCTGTGGTAATTCAGAATTGAATGGGCAGTAAAAGGAAAAAATATGGATTGTTTTATAATAACTGTAGTAAATATATGTTACCTATCCTAAACTTTCTCAGTCTTATCATGAATTTTTCCTTCAGCTTCAAAAGTAAGCTTAAAATAAATTTTACAGTATTTGGGAAGCTAAAATGACTTTCATGCAGTCGCCTTCTTTTGTAAACAGTTTTGTTTGATGCTGTGTTTCGTAGTCCACATTCCTAATGATAATTGAATAAGAAAATCATAGAGGTTGAAGGCAATGGACAGCATACATGAAAAACTTCATCTGTGTTTGCCTTGAAATGCTTTTCCTTTTGGCATAGTGGGAATGGCTTTCGCAGGTGTTTATTTTTCCCCTACTCTTAGATGTTAAAAGAATTATTTTTATTTTTTCTGGTTTCAAGCGGTTACTGTTGCTAAAAATAATTCCAGCAATGTTCAGTCACTCTTCTATTTCTTGATAAAACACTCTTAGAAAAATTAAATAAGGTGTTCCTCAACAGAAGTTATTTCAGCATTCAGAATCTCTTCATAAGGAAGCTTTGTAGTTAGAAGACAATTTATAAAACTTTTATTTAACTTCATCTGAACAGCTGTTTTGTTCTCGTTGGTGTTTAGTATTTGGTGCAGCAAGGGAAAATGAGTGAGTGCATCAGCACTTGAGAATTGAACACATCAAATGGGGGGCACTTCAGACCTTTCAGCTTGGTTCCTGGAAATAAGTTTATATATGTGAAAAAACCTCAGAGCAATGAGTCTGAGCAGCACCATTTAGCTAAACTCTTCTGCCTTCATGTCCTCATTCATGTGCTGTGGGAGGGGGAAGGTAACTCTTGAGCTGAGTGAGACTTCTGGGGAATTATTAATTTTTTATTTTTGGTGACCAAGAGAAACAGTGCCAGCTATAATGCAACAGATTTTCTATAAGATATCCTGTATCCTAGGAAACACCATGGTCAATTTTAGCAGCCTGTGCTGTGTTAGAGTTGACATTTGTTCCTCTTCCTGACTCGTGAAACCTGTAGTTCTACAGGTTTGTTTGAAAGGGACAGCTTGAAGAGCCAGTGAAGTTTTGGATCATCTGAGATTCAAAAGAAATGTTACTTCATCTTAATTGAGACTGTTCCCATCTGCAGGAAGAAATGGCAAATACTGTTACATTAGACATGGCTTCATAAAAGAGTTTTGGATTTGCTTCAATGTCTTGTCCAGAAGTCAAGTCAAGCTGCACAGGGTCTGTTTTCTGCAGAGTACCAGTGCTTCCTGTGGTGGATATGCACAAGTGGATTTTTTTTAATACCCGGGTATTAAGCAAATAACTGCTTTGTATGCTTGCTTTGGGAGATAGTGTGATTTGAGTGCAGAACCTTATACCAGTATGTACAGTCAGATTGCAAAACTGTGCTTCAAAACAGTTGTTGGCCCATATGTAGCATCTGTTGTGTTGGTCTCTGTGAAGAGTCCTGGAAGCGTATCAGTCAGGTTGGCTAGATTGGTCTTCACATTACATTTCATTATATGGCATCTAATAATGGACTTTACATTTTACTGAGCATTAGTTAATCTATTACTTTTATTCAATCAAACATGGGGTTTTTGCACTGTTCATTTCTTTTGTAAATTGAGCCTGGTAAAGAGTCAGCTCTGCCTGTGCTTTAGACCTGTACATTTTGTGATGACACAGTGTTTTAAAGGCCTTTTTGTTGCTGCAGATGAACCTCCCCTCTATTTCCATGCCACGCTTAACATTATTGTGCCTTCAGTTTGCCTGCACCTGCAGTGTCCTATAACACGAGACAAAAAAAGCATACCTGTAGTCCTGCTAAAACTGTTAGTGCAACTTAATGACAGTCTTCTTCACTTTCTTCTTTATGAAGAGTTTCAGCTATTCACCTGTCCCCAGTCTAGGAGAGTGTTTTGGGCTTTGAATCCATAAGTGTATGAGAGAAGCATTCCTGAAATCTTGTAAAAGTGTGCCAGATTTCTACATGAAGATGAAGGCTCTGCACAATCTGATAAGTAGATATTTTTCTTTTTTGCTGAATTAAGTCAATAGCTTTGTAAGTGGAATCTGCAACAGACATCACAAATCCATGACTGTCAATAAAGGTCTCCAGATAGAATGTTTATGGAGTGACTGAACTTATTCCATCTAAAATAAAAATCTCAGTTTCAGAATTGTAGCAGGTCCTCAGAATGCCTTTCATGTGTACCTTCCACCTCCTATGGAGCAGTGCAACCCAAATGTTGATGATTTGTTTTTCATACTGGACCGGAAAACACCACTTCTTTGTCTTGTCTTTTCCCTTTCTTTATTGGTGTCTGCAGTTCAAATGTGGAAAACAGGAAACTATGAACTCCCAAATGGATTTATTTAATAATAGATCCACTCTACAGCAATATCATCCCAGACATTGATTTAGCTGGCATTTTTCTTGTATTCTTTTTTCATTTATCACTTATAACCACCTGTCTTAGAAGATTATATACGTGCACATGTCGGAGAGCATTTTTGTAATAATATGCTGTCCTTTCCTAATGAAAATTTGGTCAACCTAACAATATTATTCCTTTTACCCTCATTTGATGGAAGTTCCTGTATTAATACCTTCATTCTGGATTATGTGTATTTATAATGTCTTTTTAAAGATGTTTGCATTAGCAACACTTAATTTCTGCACTCTGACTTGAATGTGAAGTATCTAGCATTCTGCATATTTTATAGTTGATATGTCTTAATTGTTAAAATTTTTAGAATTTACTGGATTTGGAAGAATTATCTGAAAGGACAAAACAGGAGGTGGAGTCAGGTAGAGGTGTATCCTCATCAACTCTGCAGTCAGCCCCCTTTCCTTTGAGTGCAAGGCAACCCAGCTGTGAGGATTGCTGGCCACACTCACTCTCATCAGAGAGAGAAAGAGGTGGGGGGGTGGGGAGAGAGAGAAAATTAGCAAGACAAAATTCCTTTCTATCAATCCTGTCTTTACACAAATTCAGACTTCTGAGTTCCCATACGTGAGTGTGTAACTTAATTTCCAAATTACATGATGAAAGCACATCTGTCCCAAAATTAATACCTCTTGAGAATATCATAATTGTATATACTGAAAATAATTAGTATCTGTAATTTGCAAGTCATAAATGTCTAATTTTTAGCGAAGTTGTTTGTTTCCATTTAAGATAAATTCTCAATTTAGTATCCAAAGCAACATTTGACTGTACTACAGAGGGGCCAGAATTGTTTAAAAGCAGAGAACCCCCTGGTCCCCCAAAACAGAGACACAAAATGGTGTCTGCTGGGTTCTGTTGCAGAATAAAACATTAGATTTCTGCAAGGAGTTTGTAATTGGTGTAATAATTTTTATTGGATAACATATTTTTTCTTCATACTGGGGTGATTCATGCTGAATGATCATGCAGTAGAACTAGCAGATACCAAGCTACCCATTACTGACCACCTATCAAGCACAAAGATTGAATGTAGAATTTGAATTTGATAGAAATTCTCTTTTTGTGTATTTACCTGTGCATCCATCTGTCTATGTGAGTATGAATAATGTCATTAAGATTAGTACAATTATTTAGAAATATTAGATAGTATTCCAGTAGTTCATGCAGTGTTGATGATGCTTTCTCACACCATTCTTTAGTATTTGCATGTGGTTTTTATGCTTGCTTGAAGGAAGCAATTAATCAAATTCCCCCTCCCTCCTACTGCTTTTTGTGTTTCTTTTTCTTTCTGTGATAAGAGATCACCATTTGTACTGAGTTTTTCCTCTAATGGGACACCTTTTGGGGATCACCTTGTTTGGATTTTATTTTTTTTAACCCCATCAGTTAAGTAGCAGGAATAGAGTAAACTCAGCTGTGTTAGGGTCCTTGAAGAGAGTTTCATGTATGATTAAACATAAGGTGGTTTTAGGATCAAACATCCCTTCTTCGTCCACAACCCCCCAAGTAAAAGATACTGAAATACCTTGTAGAGAATTCATAATTTAAATTCTGTGTATTCTGATTTGTCTTTGGAGGCTTCCCAACAAGAGTGAGTCAGGCACACTAAGACTTAGAAAATAAGGCTTTATTATCTGCCAAGAAATGGTCAGGGTTTTCTCCATAGTCTTATTTTCAATGTTAGTCCTGTATCAATTTCTGAAGGGCTTCATGAGGCTCGTGGCAATGTGCCATCCAGCAATCAGGTATCATTCAGAAAAAGGCTTGAGTAGCAAATACCTGTTTGAGGAGCATCTTAGACTGCAGTGAAAATAAGGAAAATGATCTGGGGTGTGGTTACAAGCTTTCACTATGAGAAGTACATTTCATTTTTATATAAATTAAACTGGGTCTTTTCCAGACACAGATCTGTGCATGAGAAGCCAACATCATAACCAAGGCTTAGTCTCTCATATTGATGGAGTCAATGTGATTACTGGCCATTTTTGGTTTCCTAAAGACAAGAAGGCATCTAGACTGATCTCTTCCCTTCCTATTCTTTTCACTCTTTAGCTACAAAGTTTCCAGCTTTCTCCTTGTGGTGGGTCACTGAACTATCTGGAGCAGATCAAACGTGATAGCGCACTAGAAGGTTAAAAACTGTGTTTTTATAGGAAAGACCTTCAGAGGCAGCACAACGTCCTGAAAGTAAATAAGTTGGTGAAAGAAAATGCAGGCTCATGGAGTCATTGAAAGGCTTGGGTTGGAAGGGACCTTAAAGATCAGTTCCAGTCCCCTGCCATGGGCAGGGATGTCACCCACTAGATCAGGTTGCTCAGGACCCCATCCAGCCTGGCCTTGAACGCTGTCAGGGATGTACCTCTCCCATTGTCTTGGTAGTTTCTTCAGGTTAATTCCAGCAGACTTCATTAGTTGTTACTAGGACATTCCAGCTACGCCTGAATAGTGACACCAGCAAAGGAGTTTTGCTTTTTGTGTCTCTTAAGTGTTTCAGAACTCTTACAAAAGGCTCCCTTTGGGTTATAAAAGTTGTTAAAAAAATCGGTTACATATTTAATGAGTACATCTAACTTGACCTTTTGGGCAAAAGTCAGTTTCTTCAGAAGAAATCTGTGAAATGTCTTGCTGGACAAGGTTGTCTGACCTCGTGAGATACCAACACACACACAGAGGTAAACAAATTCCTTCATGCCCTATTCAGTTCTGTATTGTTGCTTTCCATACTGACTGCTCAGTCAAGATCTTCTGTACCTTTCCATTATTCTCAAACATTTCAGCATATCTAATAGAAGTATTTAATTATTGTGGCTAATGCTTTAAAAAACATCAATTTTAAGACTTTCTCTGAACAGGAGAGTAGTAAGATAATCCTTCCAACTGCTTAGAAAGTTACTGGAAAGTCATTATATGTTAACTTTTATAGGAGGTCTTTCTACTGAACAATTCTTTATTGCATTGCCTAAAGGAAAATGTAGGCCTAATGTTGTTTCTTCTTAGTTCTTCTGTTTTTTAACCCAACATCCTTTTTTTCAGAGCAAAGCTGTATTAAAACTATCAGATTATGAAACCCTGCTACTTCTTCAGAGAATGTTGAGGCCAGCCTCAGATATTTTATTGCTGTTACGTCTTTCACAAGAGAAAGACAAGAATATGCTTTCATTGAACTTCACATGTTGTTTGGCCAATTTTCTATAATCCAGTAAATACAAATTGTACCCTGGTTATCCATCTATGTCTATCAAGCAAATTTTAATGGATGAGTGAATGAGTCAAATTCTATGCATGGAAATACACAAATATGCAAAATATGGGTCTAATTACAAGGCTGCTGAATTTACACAAGGTCAGGTAAACAAGGCACTCTGTAATGATTATTAATTGTTAATAATGCCTTTGGCAAAACACATTTCTGCTTTGAACACCTAACAGCTTAGCTTTTGTAGTTATATGAAACAGCCAGATTGGCCAACTATTGAAAAAAATGAAAGACCTCACCTCTGTAATTGCTTATTAATTTTATCTGAGTAATGGGAAGGATACTCTTCTGAAAAATAAAAGTACATTCTACAGTCATGTGTGAAAGTTCCATGGTAAAAATAAAATTTTTATCATTCATTCCTTGAATAAATGAATAAATTAATTTACAGATAACTACTTTCATCATAAGGTGGTCCTAGAAGCTCTTCCTTTCTCATCCTATGTGATGAAGAGCCATTTTTTCTGGGTCGTCATTATCCTTGAAACAGTTGGGGTTTTTTTAAGGTGTTCAGTCTGTCCTACCTGAATTCTGCTGCCCTTTCCTTAATGCTCATCCATGTACCTTTTAAACCTAGCTCTCTTTTGGTCAATTGTAAATATTTGTCATGTAAGACAGAGTAATTTACAGGAAAGGAGAGAAAAAAGATTGAAATGGGAAACACGAAGTTCCATTGTTAAATGAAATTAAACCATTCAAATAAAAATTCATTTTCTTTATATATTGTAATACTGTATTGTAAGGTTGAATGAGCAGTTAATTTGAACAGGAATGGTGAGGATTGTTGCAGGTAGAAAAACATACCTAGAACACATTTCATAGTTTTGCCTGACATTTTTCTCTGGTGTTGCAAGTACAGTTTTCTCCTGTTGCAAACTGCGCAGCAGCCAAAGCTTTCTTTCAGCAGTACTCCTTGCTTTCTGTAGCACTGCTACGATCCTAAACAAATGTATTTTGAAGATGAAACAAGTTAGAAGATCATGAGAAATAAAGTATTCAAATTTGGTTTAAATACTGAGAAAATGGTTAATTTTTAAATGTTTGTTAGGTCATTGCAAGCCAATGACATAGACTGGCTAAATACTTAACTATGACTGAAGGAGTTTTATTTAATGATGGGATTTGCTCAGTGTAGTACTGGTCTCTAACATTAGCTGTAAGCTTAATGGTTGAAGGAATTTCCTTCAAGACAATTTTCCCGGTAAAACTTTTGGTAAGAGATGCAACATCCTAGTTAGCAGATGACTTTTCTGATAAAACTGAAGTGTTTTCATCTGTATGACTGCAGCTACAGCTTCTGTCAAGGAGTTCCAAAGGCTATTCGAGAGAGTGGAAAATACTTCTATTTTTCACTGCTGTGGTTTTGTATCTTTTCATCTTCACTGCAATTCTATTTTGAATTGCAAAGAAAGGTAAACAAAACAACAAGTTTATAATCTGTATACTGTATTGTCCACATTTGCTGGCTTTCTTTTGTCAGCTTCTGTTTTCATGGACTGTCTTTTGCACTCCTTTTATTCTCTTTTGCCATGATAGTGGTGGGTAAATATCAGCAAGCACTGATGTTCTGTTAAGTGAGCCATGGTTTTCATGGGTACACAAAGGCCATACCTATTTATCAAAATCCTTTTCATCTTCTGGTTTCCCAGTATTCAAGTACAGAATTGCTTGTAGATTGTTTTTAGCATTGCACATGATCAGACTTACGGCAGCTACTGTATGAAAGATTTTTCAGTTTCTGATATTAATCTTCTATTATTCTATTAATCCTGAGAATTTGTACTAAAAACCTCTCCACTAGTCAAAATTTGCCCTTTTTTGTGATACTGTTTTACTCTTTGTGCCATGCTTGTTGTTCCTCTCAAGCTGCTCTTCCTCATTTTCAAATGTTAGCACAAAGTGATGTTATTTCACTGTATCTGTTACGTTTATAACCACAGAAAAATTTACTCTATCATACTTTTTTTTATTTATAGAGCTGGTTTTGTTGCTGTTCTTTACATGGTTTCTTCTGTCTGGTTTTAGTAATGTGCCCAGAATTGTAGACATCATTTCAGGCAAGGCCTCTCTCCTGCCTTTATACAGACAAATGATTTCTTTTAGTCCTTTGTTCAGTTTTTTTTTTTCTCTGCTTCTTTCTTTTCATTCACTTTTCCTTTTGATTAATGTATTATTTTAGCATAATTTTTGCCTTTCAGCATCAATCTCTTACTGTGAGCTAACGTTTATCATTCTCACATCTCTTCTCCATCCTCCCCTCCCCAATATGGCGAGTATTATCTGTGTTGGTTTTTATATTTATGCTCTTTTATGACTTTCTATTTGTCTGTTGCATTTCTGAATCTTTTCTATTTTCAACTCCTGCAAGAAGTTATTCCAATTTATATGTAACTGTCACCTAAACAGTTTCTACTGTTGATTGTTTTGGCTCTGAACAGAAATCCTGGGTGGTAAACAGCCTTATAAGCTTAGCAGAGGCTAAACTTTTCCATCTTTCAATTCTGATACGAATTATTTGCCTTTTCTCCTACGTCAGTGTTGGAGTCAGTCTGGATTCTTGCTGGCAAATTGAGTCTGTTTGGGTCAAGCTGACCTCCCCCAGAAGTTTTGTCATTTTGGATTTCTGCAGGGATCTCATTCTTACTTTTCTAATGTTTCTCTTTTATACCATGCTACTAATACCAGTGCATAGATTCTACTTAGATAAGTTTTGTTACTTTCTGTAAATTCTTTAAATGATCGCCCTTTTCCACTGTTTAAAAAGTACCTATGGACATCTGAAGGGTTTTTTGATAATTAAGAAGTATTCCTTAATTTACTTGTTTGGTACTTACTTTTGCTGTGGTACAAGCAAAAAAAGTGTAAGTACATAATTTGATCACTGGGACCAGGTTTGAGGCAATTTGTGCTACTGATCGAATGTTGGAGTTTCAGCTTTTTCTTTTGCTAATTTCAGTAAAGCAAAGGTATAGGGTACATTGTTACTGATATATTTTTATTTTATTTTTTTCCTCTTCAACTTTTATGCATATTGGTAAGTTCAGTCTGTTTTGCAAACACTTACTAATGCTATAATATGTTTTCCCATATCTCCCTTCTCAAATTTTTACTGTTATTGATTGAAGATTCAATTGAGAAATGTGTTTAGAACCCTGCTTTCTGTGGTAATCATAGAAGTCAGTGGGAAGACAAGAAAATTGTATTGAAAGAAATTGTGTGCGTGTATGTTTTGTGTTTCAGCATAGATTATCTCTGCCAAAATAATAGCTGTCATTTTGTTCTTGTTATATTAGTGGCCTGTAGCTTACTACTACCCCTTTTGCCTTGCTTTTTTGTCCATTCGTCTATTTGTGAGTAGAAAAAGAATTCTGTGAAGGGCCATAATTTGGGGGCTTTATTATGCTAATAAAATCAATATTTTGTTATCTATTTAAATTAAATATTCCAAGATGGTGACCCCACTGCAGACCTTAACATTCAGTGACTTTGAAACTTGAGTTCTGTTTAGAATTTCACGTCATGCCTGTCGCAGGAGAAAAAGATGGAAAATGTATACGCTGAGCCTATAGGACTTCCTGCAGTGCTTATTAATCCTTTATGGATCATTTGAAATGTTTCTAGTTTATTTAAGCTTTGCTGCTTGTATCAGATTGTTCCTGCAAAAAAAGGGAAAAGTGATCATGCTTTGAATTTTTAAAAATGATCTCACTTTCAAGCAAAAGCACTTTTATGCTCCATTAGAGTTGAATTTGCCAAACTCTTACATCGCATTAACGCAAGCTTTACTGGATAGATAAACGTGTTGTTCAGGGACTGACTAGAACTTTACCAAACTGCATATTAAGATTTTGTCATCTTGCAGTTTTTGTCTTGAATATTTTCTTCATGCAAATAGAGGGATCAGACAAAATTATTTCATTAAGAAACCATGTAGCACAGTTTTTATCTATTAACAGAGGGTGGAAAACAGGAAAATCAAATTTGATAGTTTGGTATAAGACTAGAGAGTCTTGTTAAACTCCCAAGTGTGCCATCTTTTGCAAAGAACCAGTTAAAGTTTATATACATAATTGAGGCTCTGCTTTTTGTGTTTTGCTGCTGTGATAGAGTTGTAGAATAAATGCATTATGATTTGTAGGTTGTGGAACTAAAATTCTGGATCCACAGGCAGGAGATGAAAACTCTGGTTTGAATTATCTTGGTAGCAAATTAAGGACTGGTCTTCACATGAAATGCAGTAGCAAATGGGTGAAGGTGGCATTGAATTCACTGCACTTCACAGGGATAGAGAGGCCAGGAGATCCCTTCAGGAGTGGTCTGAAGGTTGTGATATCCATGTCTGTTTTCTAGGATAATCTCCATATATATTTTCTCAATAAATATTTTCATCTCAATATCTATTTTCTTTGTTTAACTAGTAATTATATTTTTGAATGGATGTGTTCTCACTGTAAGTGCTACTTTGAGGGAACTTTTTTGTTATTGTGTTTGCCATTTAAACCAAGATCTTCATAATTATGAATGCATTATATCTTCTAGTTCTACTATTTCTGTAATATTTTAATGTGCTCTCTACCCAGAATTATGTTTTTCAGGCATGGTTTATATGAAGATTCTGCCTTAAAAATCAGTAACTTCAGAGCAAAATGGAAAATTATGTGTTGTTATCCTCCAAAAAGTTTTTTGTAAGAAATCCCATTCGATGTTAGAATCTTAGCTTATCTTTCTCAGTTTCTTTTACTTTGTGTTTTATTACATAAGAGTGGATTAGTATCAATATGAAATAAAACCACCTTTTATATGTTTATATACTCTTACAAAATGCTTATTACCATAGTAACAGAGGGGGCTTATTAGCTTAGTGTATTTATTTAAATATTTCTAAAACATACATAAAGTATTCTCTACCTATTACACCCATACATTATGTGTGTATGTGATTTTTAATTCCATTTACAAAACCCCTCATACCTGAAAACAACCCCAACCAAAAACCAAAACCCCTAAAGGAAACAAAACTATTTGGAGTATCAGTTTAAGTTTCACACAGTGTTTTTCTAAGGATGTGTTCCCTGACTTGAATTTCCATCCACAGAAATTTTTAAAAAAGGAAGTTTTAATTTTAATGTTGTTGTTTGTGGATATGTGTCACGTGTGTAAATACACACACACATACACATTGATTCCATCTGATGAAATTTGGAAAACAATTGGAATATTTTTTCCCTGAAAATATAAGCTAAATAACCTGAATTATTGCTAGTGTTTGCTTTTAATTTGCTTGCCAACCTTTCCCATCCTCTGACCTCTCTTAATTGTCTCTGTTGCTTTTTTCTTGAGTTTTGAGAAATTAATAATACCTGAGTTATGGTAAAGCTAATTTAAAAGAAAAAGAACCCCTTCAAGATAGGTGTTTGAGGAGGAAAAGATTTAATTCAAGAAGATCAGAGATAACTAATCAGTGAAGTCAAGGTAAATTATTCTTGTTAATAAATATCTGGATGATGAGGGATTGGCATAGGTGTCTTCATTCTGCTGCAGATTGCTCTTTCTAAAGATAATGGTCTTCACTGAGCCATGCATCAGCCCAAATAGAGGGTGTGTCAGCCTTTCCCTGCAGTACTTAAACATCTGGATTGGCCTAAGGTGACTTGATGCCTACTTATTTCTTGTAGTGCAGGGTGAGAAGAGGGATTCTACCAAAACCTTCTCCATATTCCCCTGCTTGATATCTGTAGGCAGGATTGTTGCAGCCAGACCAAAGGGCTTGTTGGTGATAACATGGGATGAGATGGGAGAGGCTAAAGCATTTTGCTGGCTCATGTTCAGTTCAGGTTCACCAGGTGTGTGCCATCAGCCAACTCACCAGGGTTGCTCCATCACACAGATCATCAGTAAAAGATCCTGAATAGGAATGGAGCCCAGGGCTACACTGCTGTTTACTGGCCTCCAGCTAGATTCTGTTCCACTGGTCACCGTGCTGGTCCCAGACACTGAGCCAGCTTTCAGTCTGAGCACTGGCTCATGTTATTCCTTTCTTCTCTAGATTTAAGTACCCTGTGTTGCCTGTTGCTTTTCTCCCATGAATATACCTACTTGTTTTTCTCAGGTCGCTTCTCAGTCCCCTTTTGTGATGGTACAAGACTGCTCTTCAAGGTCTGTTGCTATTATTAGTTTTTCAACACCTTCAAACATTTGTATGGCTCTTCAGCATAGAAGGTTTTTTGTTTTTTCTTTTTAACTCTTACCACCAGGATTGTGTGTGCTCCAGTATCATTCTCACCCATGTGTTTGAAGTTCAGCTCAGTTCTCATATGCAGTTCTTCACTATTCAATCTCCACGTCTTGCTAGGTCTGCCTTTAAAACTGATGTTGAATAACTTGTCTGCCATGACTCCTTTTCAGCTGATAATTTCTGGCATACGGTATTTCCATTCTGTAGGTGTGAACTGTAGTCTTTGTTCCCAGTGTGTCGCTTTTGTTTCACTGTACTAATGTGTATTTTGTGTCAAATGAACACAGTTTACCAAAACAATTTCTTCATGCTTATCATCATTTGCTGTTCTGCTTTTGTCATCCGTGAATTTTGTCTAAACTGATTCCACTCTTCTACTACTCAGTGGTGTAAAAGGAGTGAGTGTAACCTTTTCGTTGTGATACACCAGAACAATCCCTCTGCATTTCCATATTGACAAATGCTTACTTGACTGTCATCGCTTTGTGTCTTATGGACGATTGATTTTTTTGAGATGCTTCAACTTTGCACCTCTTAATCCATTTCACATGTACTTCATTAACACTGTGCAATGCTAATTCTAATGCAGTGTCCTTTGAAAGTAAATCAAATGTCATTCAAGAGATTATTTGTAGTATATCTGCCTTTCCTCACGAAACCTGTAATCTTACCAAAAAAACTCAACTGTCACGTTTGTTTGAGGCTTTTCTAGGTAAACATATTGACTGATGATAATTCCATTCCTATTCTAAAATTCTTAATCACTTAAAGTCTATATCAGTATTTCTGTTGTTTTCCCCCTTGTTAATGTTAGGCTAATACATAGAAATTGTTACATAGATTGTTCTGATTTGCTTGTTTAACTATTTCAAGGAAATTTGTCATTTTGGTTGGTACTGGGTCTCGGTTTTTTGAGGTAGCTTCAAAGGTTGGCAAGTTCAGCAAGTAACAACTTCTTGCACGTAATAGGACTGTTGAGCTCAAGCATTTTTTCTGGGAATATGCTGAATTTTGAGGGCCTATTTTCTTGCTATCAAAGCAGAACATTGTTCTTCCTCCTTATTAGCTACTATGCTGCTACTGTGCTTTTCCAAAATACTGGAAAAAGTTACATTTCTGGTTCTTTCTGCTGTAAACTATTTTTGTTTCCATTACATTATTGCTTCATTTCTGTATTCTTAGTTAATATCTAATTTTCTTCATTAGTGTTCTACTTTGGGAAACTTCTGATTTATGTCAGCAACTGTCAACTTCCAGTCTCAATTTTTTATATTTATTTTATACATGCAAGTTAAAATTTGCTTGTAATTTTCCTTATCTTAAGAGAGAGGACTTCCAAGTTGTTTGGGACTGTTCTTTTACCCATATGAAATATAATGAGCTCATAACATCAGTTTCTAAGTAGACACAGTCCTCTATGCCAGGCATTTTATTTTTCTTTACCCGTCATAATTAAATTCAGTTGGTTTTTTTTGGTTTTTTTTTTTATGAAGTATTCTCTAGATTTTAGAAAATACTAGTTCTAGAGACTTGGGGCAACATATATGGTAGGTCTACTACAAAGTCAAAGAAGCTACACCATAGCAGTAAGGTTTTTTCTAGCAGACAGCATGTAGGAAGTAACCTGTTCTGCTCTCAAGAGTTTGCAGTTAAAAGCTTTCCTGGGCCATACTAATTTCAGTATTGAGCTGTTGGCTTTAAGGGCCTTGCAGGTCTTGGTAGCAGCTAACCTGTATAAAAAACAGAAACATAATTTGAAGGATCATATTTTACCTGCTGATTTTGTGCAGTTTTTTTTTCCTGAATGTGATTTACTAGATAAAAATTTTGAGTGTTAGGTTAAAAACAAAAAAAACCCCACTGCAACAGAAATGTTTTGTTTGTTTTGCTTTCTGTGTCTGTCACCAGAAGCAACAAAAAACAGTCAGTCTCTTCCCCATTCTCATGTTTTTTAGTTCATTGAGTTTATGACAGGCCTTTATTTCTGTTAAATTGGCTTTTTTTTTTAATGCTTACACAGGAGCATCAATTTTTAAAGGTCCATCTGGTTACTTTAGTTGGTGTCCAGAATACTTCAAGAGATTTAAAAAAAAACAAACTACAGAAAACCCCCCATTTTCTCTTGTTTTTCTCTTTGAACCATTGTCCTTCTAATTTTCTTCATACAAGCCTAAAAGCAGATTTTAATAAGATTTACCGTGTATTACATTGGTGTAAGTTTTGAAAAATTGAGTCCTGAACTTTTGAAGCATTGCCACATTTTAGGTCTCTGCATTGCCATTTTGTGTGCCTAATTTGTCTAAAGTTGAGTCTTGGGTGAAACTTTAACCTAAAACTGATTAAGAATTTTTCAAGATTAAATAAAACATGTTTTTTCTGTCTTCAGCTAATTCACAACAGCTCTTCAGAGATGCTCTTGTTTCTTTCTGACTTCACTTGGCTACTGGAGATCTGTTCTTTATAGCAAGTGGTAGATACACTCAATTTGTAAGCCTTTGAAATTCTTCATTATTCATAGAAAGGATATAAAATCTGTCAAAATCCCATCTCCCTTTGACCTCTTGTCTCAATCTCCAGGCTGCATCTGGAGCAGATGCTGTGCCATGTGTGGAGATGTTCCTCAGAAGGCATTTGTTATTAACATGGAGATGATATGACCATCAGTCCCTTCTGAAGAAGTGAAGAATTGTTCAGACTGGCAGTAGTGGGAAAGGCAAATTAAGTCAAAGCAGGGAGGCAGAACAAGAGCTCCCTTTTTCAAAAAGAATAGGCAGGTCTAAGTCAAAGCTTGAGAGCAACCTAAGGAGACCGTAGGAAAGAGTTGTGGGCTGGTGTTGAGATGAATTACAAAGATGGAAACCTGAGGAGAAGCCAAGGAGGAAGCCTGACCATGCCATAATACTCAGCAAAAGGTTTTTTGAGATTTTCAAGCGTCTTGCTTATGCTTAGTTTAATTAACAGTAGCAGAAAGAAAAGTCTCATTTAAGGTGGAGTTGAGTTGGGCAGTATATGTTTATTAACTCAGAATAAAGTATGCTGCAGATTTGGTTTCATTATTCCAAATCAAAGTTCCAAAAAAATTTAAGTTGCAGTTGAAATGTAGACATCTTTATATGTGGACCTGCCTAGTGAAGTCCTGAGGGAGAGGGAAATCTAATGTAATATAAATCAGTTCAATTGAAGCCCACAGGCATGCTTGAATTACAATCACTTGCTTATTTTAAGATCTTGCAGTAAAAGCAGTGTTAATGTTGTTCAGGTGACCTTACCACACCCAAAATGTAGGTGCTGTGGCTTTGAAGTTTTTAACATTTGGCTATGAGAAAGGCTAGGTATTTCATCCTTCTTTCCTCCTTTCTGTTGGTTGTCTTTTGTCATCCTAAGAAAATCCATCTGGATTTGATAATTTTACAAACCTTTAAGAAAAATTTGTAGTGTGGAGCAGGAGCCTATGCATGATTCATAATTAAAAACCAAAAAACCCCCACAAAACCAAGAAACCAACCCAAAAATGCTTGCAAGAATTGCCTGTAGATGAGGAAAAGAGACTAGAACATGGCACATGAGACTGGAGCTGGACCTGAGTGGATGTAGATGAAACTAAAAACAAAGAAGCTGAATTGAGTGGAGTTGGTTGAATTAGAATATTCAAATATGGTATCTGCCAGATAAGCAACTGGCTGGGCAGATAGGCTTGAAATAGCATGAGGAGACAGGTGTGAGTGAGGATTGCCTGTGCAAATTTGGACACAAAAACCAAGCAGTTATATTGGAATGTGAATGGTTTAATAGAGAAGCATGAGAAAATTAATAAATATTTTCCTGCCTCTGCTATTGGGAAATACTGGGCAAAATGCATTACTTTCAGAGAAGATAGAAAGTTATTATGGGCTACTCTGTTTACTTCAAGAAGCAAAATCTATGTATTCCTTTAAATGCTGTTTTGAAGAAGAATGGATTTTTTTTTAAAAATTCAAAATAGAAGAGAGATCCTTATACTACAGAGTTGAACATTTGAAAGTTGAAGATAATAGAATGAATACTGCTTACTCAAGTTTAATGCAGGTCATTCATGTATGGTGTTATCCCCTTCTGTGTTTTTTCAGTGTGTACAGGTGGGATAGCACTCATTGGATGAGCAGCTGGACTGTGTTTGTTTCTCTCCATTGCATAGTGGATGCTCTTTACCGTATTGAATGCACTCTCTGAAACTTTGCCTAGGATTATTTATTTTCTCATGGAGTTTTCTGTGGCACACTTCACTGTGGGATCAAGTGGCTCTTAAAAATCATCTTTACAAGAGCTGTGTGTTAAGCGACAGGTCAATTATTATTTCTATTTGTCAAAGAAATGAGGCATAGAGGAATGAACATCGAATGTGTTCGTAAGTTTGGGTGCCCAATTTGTGGATCAAAGGACCTGTTTTCTCAGTGTGTAGTACTGAGTAACTGCCAGAAGAAGAACTATCAGGTTGCAGTTGGATCTAAACTGATTCCTGAGGTGCTCCTTGCTTGTGAGTCTGTTCAGTAAACTGGAAGTGATTTGTCCAGCAGCACAGAGAATCTGAGTAGTGGCAGGGGTGCATTTCAGCACCCTTGGATCACATTCAGTTGACTTCAGCACTTTGTTTTCATCTCTTTCATTTTACTACATACTCTCTCCAGTGTTCCCGGTACATAGGGATGCAGCAGTAGCTCTTTATTGTAAAGGCAATCCAGTACTTTAAAAAGAATTAAAATATAGATGTGGCCCTTTAACTCTAAATTGACACGTGATTTGCACGTACGGGGAACTGAGATGAGGATTACCCTGGCTTCTGATTGCAGGCTTCTTGAGCTTAATGTATTTCTCATGCACTCTGTATGTGAAAACCTATTGCTAAAGGGTGCTGTTGCATTTTACAAGGAACACATGCATACATCTGATGACAGGATTTGGTCTGTATAAAGGCATAACTTGTTTTTATTAATGATATAATGGAAATTAAACTCTCAACCATTCAATCCGCTCACTGTGGCATAATAAATGTTTCAGCAGCGAACATGTGTTCCAGTAATAAAGAGCAAATTTAATGTGACATCCATTGATAACATGTATTAGATTGGTTTCAGCAAATATTTTTTCTTAGGCAAAATTATTTCTCTATATAGCAAAGATACTTGAAAATTTGGTTTTAGTGTGATTTCTTGTAGTCTTACTGGAAGCTTATACTGTAAACTGTACTGTAACAATAAATTCCTTACAATTGTAAAGAAATAAAGTTTATTGTGTATTATAATTCTGTTAATTGGAAAATGTTTTAATACAGTAGATATTCTATTAGAAGCCATCCAGTCTGATAATTTTAAGAGGTCTTTTTTCCTTTTTAAGCAGCTGTTTCCTCTCTGATTTGGATTTTAATCATGACTTGACTTAAGCTTTCATGTCTTATTTATGCTGCCAGGAGAGAACTTGAGCACTAGTTTACTTAATTATTTGCTGTACAACAGCTGCTAATATTAAAAAGAAAAAAAAGATCCCACAAAAAATGCCATCTCATCTTTAGGTCTGCTACGGACAAAAAAAGCAAAGGCAGGGAGGATGACTGTAGCTACCCTGTCTGCTTGGCACCGTCTTCCTCCTCCTCCTCCTCTCTCTCACTTTCAGTTTTCAGTGTAATGAAGAGCAGGAGAACAATATTCTGTAATTAAGGATTCCATTAAGTTGAAGAAAAGAGCAAATGGAGTTGTTTGTTCTCCTAGCTGAAAAAATTTGTCTGGGGTGGGGGTTAGTGGTAGTAGTGTAGAAAGAGAGAGAGGTGGGTGGAGAGACTAAGTCAGGGCTGTTTGTTGAATATACTGTTAAGGACTGTTACCATCCTAATTAATCAAGTTAGAAATTACAGCTGTAGTCGGTTTCCCCCCAATTCTTGTTATCAATTTTCTTCTCTTTTGAGACAAAGCAAATATAAATTTTGTGTTCATTTGTCATTCGTTCTTTGACTTCAGCATCTCTGAAAATAACAATGTAGCACAAAAGACCAGTATTTACCTAGTTGTAATGTGGGTTGCCATGGTGTTTTGCAAATTATTGCAATTATGTTCACCATGCGAGTCGCCCTTGGTAACTGGCGAAAAAACTGATAATCCTGTTTTGAACAAAAGGTCAAATTGCTGAATAGAAAGTCTTGATTAACTAAAAGATGTACAAAGTGGAATTATTTCCTACCATTCAGAAATAGTTCTTGATCGGGTTTGGGGGAGGGGGTGAGTAAGTACATCTGATTACTGAAGTACAAAGCATTGAAAGGATGTTGTCTTGAGCCTTTCATGTAGTCTTAATGGTGGCTTTTTTGTCAAATTTACCCATTTGCGGCATTGAAAGAGGCAGCTGCATTTAAGCTTGAGAGATGGTGCTTTTTCAAGAGTTCAGTGCATGGAAAGTTCTCAGCAGTATCTGCAGTTTACTATTAGACCTTCGGCTATTAAAACTGATGTGCTGCATTTGAGCCCATAGCTCTTGGTGCTTGTAAAACCCTCTGACTGATGATCTAATAAAGTGCTCTTACCGGACAATCTCTGATCAGATACTTTAGGGGGAAAAAAAAATAACCACAGCTCTGAAAAGGATGGAGGTAGAAGCACATGGCTATACTGAAAAGTTTGCTTTTGTTATCTGTGGTGGAAATGTTAGTAAATAAGAGTGTATATTCAGTTGAAGTATTTTAAAGGCCTAATGTATTGCTCCAGAATTCATTTTTATTTACATTTACAAAAGCAAAAATAAAGCAGAGAAGATTAAAAGTTTTTCATACTCACCAGTCTTCAGCAGTTACATACAAGTATATAGAGGGAATGGTTTCCTGCACTTTAATGCTGTGAATTTTCTTTCGTCTTTCCTTTTTCATTCTTGGGGGGGCGGCATGGGAAGGGAGGGAAGAGGTGAGAAGGATTAAGGGGTTTTCTTTTTTAATTATTTCTACTTTTTGGGTTTTAAATAGCTACCTGGAAATTAATTCTTAAAACTTTGGAGAGCCTGTGTGAGAGCAGCATGAAAGCAAAGTAAACCTGAACAAGTTTGTGGGTTTACATTCTGCATCACCTAGCAACCCCCTGGCTCAGCCAGTTCTCTCGTCTGCCCCCAGTCCTGTTTACAGACCATTCACACTGCTCTTCGAAACCGTGAAAGATATTCAGTTTCATTAGTGCCATTCTCAAGGAGAAAATAATTAAACTTAAATGAACAAACACTGCTTAGTGATGCTTTAAACTTCTCTAGTTTAAGGTGACCAGACGGTTGAGACCCCTTTCTCTGCCATTACCTTTAACTCTTTTGAGCTCCTCTGAACTTACATACCCACGTATGTGTGTTACCACTTTCAAAGCTTTTGGAATTCTGTTAACTCCTTCAGTATTCAGAGATATTCATAACCATATTGCAAGGATAAATGCATCACATAAACAATCTTTTTGTCTCTTTACCAGCTTGAAATGTATACTAGAGCTGATGAACCTTGCTGTTGGTGCCATGTATGTGAGCAAAACCTTTGTGTGTTCTGTTCTATCTTACATCTCATGTCTTGCAGGAAGTTCAATGTGACAAGTCTGAAAAATTCAAGGACTGAACAAAAATTTGAGGGGAGAAGGAAGATAACAGAATTGTGGCATAATTGGGGGCAGTAGAGCGTTTTTAGCTTTCTAACCAAAGTAGAGGCATAGTTTCTAAGAAATCTTTTGAGTTCTTACTGTTTGTATGTTGCTATACTCTTTGACAAGCAATACATGGATGGGCTGTATGAGCTCTTTGTGCTTTGTTGATAGTTGTCAGACAAAGCAAAATTTTTTCTGAAGCAAGGTACTGTACTTAGTTGTGACCTATTGTAGCCTAAGAATATGGCTTCCTTTGAGTTGTGTGAATAGGGAGAGTATTTTGGCAGAATGGACTTAAATATCCTTCTAGAGGTTTTCGCTCTCAGTACAGAAATCCATAGGGCTTCTTTCACCGATTTTTTTCTCAATTTAGTTTTCCATGTGTAGTCATTTTAAGTATGTCTTCTCTCAGTTGCTTGCTCAAAATCCAGTTCAGCTGTTTTCAGTTTGTCTTAAGTGAAATAAAATTGTTGGTAATAGCTGGGTCTCTTTGTGAGTGGTATGTTAGCCTGTGAACACTTTTTAATCTTTTGCGGCATGTATTTTGGTGCCTGGAACCTTATTTTAGTGAAGATAAGAAGAAGGTATTGGATTTGATGTGAAGTAAAGCAGAACATATTTGCTAATTTATTTTGTAATGTACAACTGTTAAGGTTGGAATTTGTCCACTTGTGGTGCTATTACACGTGCTAGAATGAGGGCCACTGTTTGCATCAAATCTATCACAAAGGTTTGGAGTGCTCTATTATCCTTTCAGCAGGCCGACGATGGAGCCTGGTCTTTGCACAAATGAGATCAATAAGTTTCAAATAACTTTCATGAAATGACATGTGACTGTACATTGAAAGGTATCTTTCAAAAAATCAATTTTTAATAACATGTAAAACTCTTACACTGACCTACAAGATATTTTTCACTTATGTCTTGTTTGATAATTTTGTTTAAAACATTATTTATGTTACCTTGAGTGTTTCAGTTCTTGGGGGAGGAGGGGAAGGCTAGGGTGTATTTCTTGCTTCTTCAGTTATCTCCTGCTTTGATCACATACACTCACCTCCAAGACTTTTAGTGGTAAAACTGATATGACAGATAGTGCTGAGAATAATATTTTCTTGAAAATAATGAAGGTTTCTTTTGGTCTTGGATGGTTTCCTCCTTTTTAAATTTTTTTTTCAAGTTACGGATTAGAATGCAATTCAAGTTCTATTATTTTTGACTATTCAGAATTACAAAATACCATTCTTGAAACTCTATAGACTTCTATTTTTGGTAGCCTCCAAACAGGCATTTGATATTCTGTGGCTGACTTTGCCTCACAACAGTGATTCATTACTGACTGGACTGTGAGATACACAAGTCCTGAAGGAACGCCTAAAAAGTATGCTATGGGACAGAATTTTTTTGAGGGTTAAATCCTCTCAAAGTTATGGCCATTTTCCATAAAATCCAAAGGGGACTGTTTTGGATGTTTTAGATCAGTGCACTTGGCAGCTTCACTTCTCTGAATGGCCACCTGGAAGCTACATCAGAGCTTTTACCATTCTAGTATCTTCAGCTTTTTTAAGATAGAAGGATGTTTTGTGTTTCTAAGAAATTCAGGTAGTATTTATGACCTCATTCATGCTTTCTTTAAGGTAGCAAGTCAGTGTGGCTACACTGCCTTCAATTACAGTTTGTGGAGTTGCTTTGGATCTTCAGTGTGGTCCTGTGAAGATGTAGTTCTCATTGATGCCAGGTGCCTTTGGTGTGGCAGTTCTGCCGTGGGGAACTGAGACAACAGATGTATCTCTGAGAACAGGACTATTTTGGAGTGGGTATCCTTCTCTTTTGTCAGCACTGAGTGTTAAAGTGATCCTTTGCCTTCCACTAGGAAGTTACTAGCTAAGATGCTTCAATTTCATAACATCCTTTAATGTGGGTCATGTGATTGTAATATTGGATATATAACCAGTCTTCTCCAGGTTCTGTACTGCTTTCAAGTAATACACTTTCAAAAGCATATTTCTTTATTTCATCTTTCATTTAAGAGACAGTTTTGTATTTTTCCTAAAAGATCATGTCTATCTGTTCATCAGCCTGGATAATGCAGAATTCTAGAGGAGCAGAGTGAATCTCCAGGAAAGGAATTTCCTTTTTTTTATAAGAGTTTTTGTTATCCACTCCATCCCACAGTTGAATTCTGATCAGTTATACAGGCCAAAACTCAAGAAGCTCTGAAAATAAGGAAATGCTTACAAAAGCAATTGAATTCGTATCTTCCAACTTCCATTGAAGTGAGGCAGTATGAAATGGAGTGTGAAATGCTGTGGTCACTGTTTACATTTTCCCTAAATTGGATGATCAGGTAGCATCAGACTCTAAAAATACTCATACTGGGAAATGTAACCTATTTTTTTGCTGGATGAGGAGCTAGCTACAGTATTTATTGTACAGAAAAAGAAAAATTAATATGAAGTCAATGGCCAGGAGTGAGTTGATAAAATAGGTTCATCTGTTGTAATCTGAATAGTCATATACCACTCTGGATCTGTGATTCAGGTTTCTTGATGCAATATGGTTAGCTTTATGTATAAATTTCAGGAACTAATTTCAGTTGCTGTTACTATAATAGTTACTAAAATTATTTGCATTGCCAAAATGTACACCACACCTAACAAAATCTCAGAGAATGTAGAATAAGCATTCCCTGGGTAAAGGATTGAAGCTGTAGGGTAAATGTATAAAGAGTTTATGCTAACCTAAGATGTTTCACTATTCTAAGCATATGCTGCAGTATCTTCCAGCTGCAACAAGCTTGGCAGCGTGTTTAACATGGTACCTATTCCACTTAAAAAGAAAAAAGCTCCACTCAGCCAGCATCAATAGTGGACTCTTGACCCAGTTCCTTTTATAAAACAATTTATTTGAAGGCTCTGGAAAATATCAAAGGAATTTGTTATTCAGAGATGATTAAATGTTACAGTGGTATAAAACCTTAAAACATTCTCAAAAATCATCTTTGTCTTATATACTCAAATTGGAGTACAAATATTTCAGCTTAGTTCTAAGATGTTTTTGACTCTAAAGTTTCAGTTGTGCCTGACAGAGAGACCTTGCACGCTCTTTGCTGTGAAATTGTTTTATATTTGAAAATTCTTGGATGGAGTTCAGACATATCTCTTCTCTAGCAAGGGATCTCTTGAACATAACATTAGGGCTTTTGATTTAGTATGATTTGATCTCCTTGTATTTACATATTAAAGAAGTGGAGAGAGCTTCTCCATCAGTTTTTTTATTGAAGTGAAAGGAAGGCTGGAATGCCAGATATATCAATAACAGTATCTCTCCATATACTACTTTGAGATCTCAATATGTCCAAGCTCTCTAATTGAAGAGGCTTTGCAAGTCCCCTGGATTTCCTTCACAGATAAATTGAGATCCTGCTCATGGTGTCACAGATACATGTTTTCATTAGTGCTTGGTAACTGATTTGCTTGGCGAATATCAAGCTTTGCAGGATCCTGGAAAAGTTGCTGACCCAGAATTCTGCATCAGTGATTGCTTTTAACTCCATTACTCCATTTCTTAGGGTTGGTTTGCATGATTCTTGTAAATAGTGTGCCTGTCTCTTACTTAGCAAGGAGATACTCCTTGATAGGAAAAATGCCAAAACGGGTAAGATGCTCCTTATAAAGGCTTAATTTCTGATGGTGATCATTTTTCTACGGGGGGGGAGGGAAGAAGGGAAGCCTGATGGCTTGTTTTCCAGATATATGTTTTCATAGTGCTTCTGTGGCAGCACATTATTTTTGTTTCTCTCAAAATTTTTTTTTCTGACAAAATTATCTCAGAATTTTGCCTTTATGAGGAATTTACTTACTCTTTTCTTTCCTGTGCCCAAAGAGGGGGGTGACCAAGAGGTGGGTTTTTAGACGTCATGAGGTGTCCCTTCCATTTGTTCATCCCGTCTTTCATAAATTCAGATAATCTCATCTCCAGTCTGATTGCATTAGTTGCTGCAGGTTCCAGAGGAGTGGCTGTGTCTGCTCAGGCTGTCACGGGACACTCAGACCTGACACGGTCAGATGTCTTGAGGTATCACCTGTGAGGAGCCCTCCTGATCGAAGTGTTTCCACTGACTCTGCTTCGGTAGTCTCACAGATGAGTTACTCCATCCATAAGATCATTCAAGCAACTCTCTGATGTGTCTTTGTACTTGTGATGGAAGGGCATTCAGGATGAAGCAGCTATGGAAAGTGCACAGAGCAGGCAGGCACCAGGACTCTGCAGAGAGTTACTACTGTTCCTGCAGGAGAGAAGTGTGTGTTCCTGATTATACCAGTTGTAACCTCAGCAAGTCCTCCGTCTGGAAAAACCCTTTCAAAAGTTAAATGAGTCTGTGACTTTTTTGTGTCTAGCAGCAGTAGAATTGGTTTGTTTGTAGCAGTGCATCTTCTGAGGTTTTTGTCAGGTATACTTCCCCACGAAAATGTGGGGTGCTGCTTGAGGAACCTAAGTTATGCTGAACTTCACTGAAGTGGTGGAATGACTGTCCCTGGAAGTGTTCAAAAGGTATGTGGATATGCCAGCTGGGCTGCTGGGTTAATGGCTGGACTCTGATCTTAAAGGTCTTTTCCAGCCCTAATGATGCTATGATTCACATTACGAAGTGGGTAAAGTTTTCTAGTGGAGTCTTATTTCACTATTTATGATAGCACTCCTGACCTGAGGAGATTTCTTTTTGGAATTGTAGCAGTGGCAGGTAGGTGTCACTCAAGTCTGCTTTGTCTGCTGAAATTCCAGTGCATGACACCAGTTCTCACACTGTCATTCAGATTTTCTTTACTGCTGGTATCTCACCAAGGTGGTGCAGATGCATTGGATTGTGCCAGTGTTATTACTAGAGTATTTCTTTGTTCTGAACAGTCTAGAAAGCAGATTAGAAGTTGAAATTACTTTTAAGTAATTTGGTTTCTGGTACACAGAAGAAAAACTTTCCTGACTTCACAGCAACAGCTCATCTTTTAGTCAATATTCATTACCAATATTGACGTTGGAAATGTAAAATCATGATGTAATTCTCAAAAGATTTAGTTACTGCTGATAGTCAAAACACTTGCCAAAGGCTATGCAAACAAAGGTTTTGGTTCTAGTTCCTGATATGTTGTCTACTAATAGGAAGGTTCGTCTGTTCCCAAAAACACTCAGCTATTTACTGAAGATGCAGACAGGTGGGACAGGGAGAACACACCTCACGTGTGGAATAAGTTACTGCAATTGGAATTGATAACTTTCAGGTCACTGAGTCAAGTCCTCTGTTGCCATGATGAACTGCCTGATTTACTACTTCATAAAATCATCTGTCTTTTAATATTGCTTGGGGGGATCAATAGATTTGATAGTGTATCCAGTAATGCAGTATTGGTGGAACCTCATCCTTCCAGAGGATTTCAAGCCAGATTTGCCCTGTTAGAAAATACTATCCGTAATAATGGATGTTGGCAGGAAAGCAGGTTTTGAAGCTTCTGGTGTTGGAATGAAAGTGTATGAAAAGAAAGGCCAGTGTGAAGTGAAAGTGGCCTGATTAGTGAGTCACAGTGGTACCTGGATTGGAAAATCTTCCTTGCATTGTCTCTCACATTCAGTCTTCCAAAAACTGAATTGCTGATCAGTGACATGAGCAGCAGGCTTAAGCTGGCTGACTAGGACAGCGTGTTCAGGCTGGGTTCCTATGCTTCCCTTCCAGTGGGTTTGATGGTGTGAGGTGATAACTTCAGCTCTGCAGTGCTGGAGCCATGGGTTTGGGGTGTAATGTGCTCAGATCTGCCAGCCACCTGAGACTGGGCATCATCCACCAAGATCCCATTTTCAAAAATCCATGTTAATACTGTCTTCAATGGGGAGAAAGATTGCAGAGAAGCAAGCATGGATTACAAGTAAATTCTACTACAAAGTAACTGATAGTGACTTCTGAATAATTTTCAGTTCTTGCAGCCTTCTGCTTTTTACTAATGCATTTTTTCATTCCATGTGAACTTTTAAAGCATTGTAGTGTCTCAGCATCCAGACTGTCTTGAAGGCAGGAACAGATGCAGAACTGAAGTGTTGTAGAGAAGCACATTCAGTCCTCTGCTCTAGCAGGCAACCAAGCTACATTGTCAAAAGTAATTTGTAAAAATTATTAAGATAAAGCTCAGTAAATACATGTTGTTGACCCCTGCAACTTCTGTTTGAAAGACTGTTGCAAAACCACTTGCCTCTGTATTTTGGAGTAATATTTTTAATGCTTGTTGATCGTTAGAATGGGAGAGGCTAATTCTCAAGAACAGACTTACAAAGAAACAAAATTACTTTTGACTTGCAAATTTCTCCCTATTAGCTACAGTTCGTGGACTTAATACTCTTCAGGGATTTTCTTTTATATTGTGCATGTATTTCAGGGTTTTTTCACATACTTTTTTATATTTTAAAATGAACTAAGCATTTGTGGGCAGGATGTTTGGAAATGCTAGTTGCTTTTTTTCCCCTCTGTCAACTTCTATTTCATTTCCCACAGTGTTGCAGATACCAAATAGAACAAAGCTGAAGGTTCCCTATTATGATTTTGTTTGATCTACTGCAAATTAATTTACAGACTCAGTGATAGCTGCTGGGAAATGAAGGATTGGTTTTGTTTGGTCAGTGAAGATGACAGGCATGGATCAAATAAGGGTTAACAATAATACACTTGAACAGATTGAATCAGAACATAATGCATGTATTGAATTTGATTGCAACATGCATGTCCATGGAAAAGTTTTTTGTTTAAAAGAAATCAAGGCTATGGCTTAATTATCAAAGCAAAACAAGAGACATAAAGAGCTACATGTTTCTGATACTGCTTTTCTTGAAAATAGCTCCCTTCACACAGTTATCTACATCTTTAATTTCCATGCATAATAGCAACAGTTATTGTTGTCATTTGTTAAGTGAGATTAACAGATAGCAAGTACAAACAAACGCAAATAAGGCCTGAATAGAGAGGTGACAAAGAAGAAAAGACCTCTTTACTGTTAATTATAACTGGTAGGAAATCTATACAAATGACATTAACTGTTTTCTATATGAGTTGAAGTGACATCTAGTTTGTTAGTATCTACTCAATACATTTGTACATTTTATTGTAGGCAATAACTTAAATCTTCATTTTTTAAATATAGTTTATTGAGAAATGTACTGCACAGTAAAACTTGTATATTTTGATCATTATTTCTTAGTAGCTGAAACCAAATATAATAGTAATGTGTTGAATTTAAGTGGTTATTTTTATCCTAAGCTATGATTTTTAGTTTAATCAGGGGTTTCAGTCTTTTTTCACCTGTTTTTTGTGACCGGCAGAGCCTCCCAGTGCTTTCTTCAACACTGACTGCATTAGACTGAAACAATTGCATAAAGAAACTTGCTTCAAATGTAATTATTCAGTGGTAGTTTGAGAGGACCATCTATTCATACCCTTATAAGACAGTCAAAGCTGTACCTTGTGAGTAGTGTGGTCCTTTGTTTTGTAATTGTTAGCTAAAAAGGCCAATAGGTGGCAGAAAACACAGTTACTTTTATCATACATTATTTTCATGGTTGTCTGTTTTTGAGTATTATGTTCAGCTGAAGCTGGGATGCTGCTCCCATTCCAGGCTTTGTTTTTTCAGTTGCACTTGCATTCCCTAACAAAATATATTACTATCTGGCATTTTCCATGATGTGTTTTTGTAATATAACAAATTGTTTCAAAGTTCAGATGTAGTCATTTAATATATTTTGAGTCATGAATGTTCTCTTTGTGCACACAGAAGCTTTTCATAGTTACAGCTGAAACAATTATGCTCTTCAACAGGAGGGTTTTAGAATGGGTGAGGACACCCTCCACTCCTCCCTCTGCCTGGCTGTGTATTTTAAGGTGCTGTTTATATGAGATTGCTGTCAGATGTTTCATAGGAGGCAGAGATGCCACAGAATAAACAAATTTCCAAATAGAGCATGTCTTTTGTCTCAAAAAATTAACTTAATGGAAGATCTGTGAGAATTCATTGTCCTTTCAAAAAAAGAAAAATGTTTTTGTGTTTTCCCGCTAATGATATTCTTGGTACTCACATAGGTGAATACCTGAAGATCTCAATGCTATCCTTGAGTAGCTTTATTTTTGGTAGAAGGTTATTCTATGTCTGTTAAAACTGAGTTATTTAGTCAGTGTGAGACAACAAATAAACACCTTCCTCTTTTAGAGATAAATCTTAGGCTCATTTGTAGAACCAAAGCCAAGGCCTGTCTTTTTCTCTTGGGGCTCATTTGTTCCTGCTGACTTCAGAAGACACAGGTCAGGTGTCTGTTAGGTTAGGCCCTAAGTTAGGATTTCTTATGGTGAACCATGTGTTGATGAAGTAGCTCAGTCTTAGTGAGCAGTGTCTTATATTTCTAAAGTCAGTTTTGAAGCATTTGTCATAAATAAATAGTATATGTCAAAGAAAGTGGTACTAGGACTGCTAGGGCAACAGTTGTCCAAGAGACCAAATTAAATCCATAGAAGGTTTTTGAATTCTTGACATTTTCTCGCTGTGCAATTTTAAATGTCGTGATTTACATTGCTGATCTACATAACAATAAAGTTCCCACTTAGTGATCAGATACACTGATCATACTGTTTCCAAACCCCCCTTACTTTATTAAGAGGGTCTAGAGCAGAGAGGATTTCCTCATCCCAAAATCTGTTAAGTGAATTTCTTTTTGGAGGTGCTTTTTTCTTTCTCCATTTACTACAAATGGATCGTAGGGTGATAAGCTTAAACTGGGTGTCAGGCTTTTAGATGTCAGAGTTGGGTGAAGTGAATCTAACTGCATCTGTAAATACACCCTTTCCATTCCTGCACTGTGGGCTTAAGCACACATTTTAGGAAGTGCTGTATACATTGATACTGCTGTGATGTTCTCCAGACAGTTTTTCTGGTCTGCCCACATGGACATAAAAGCTCTGCAGGAAGAGTTTTGATGGATTTGGCACCAAGTGGGATAATATTGAGTATGTGACGTGGCTATAGAAATGGTGAAAGAGGAGAGGTCTCTGGAATAAATGAAGTTACTTAGGATTTGAGTTTTCATCTTACAAAGATAAACTGAAACAGTCTTGGAGCACTTCTGAAATTATTATAGAATGATATATTTTTAAGTTGAAAACTAAATGAAAATTAGGTAGAAGTCATTGCCAGAACATAACATTGGAATAGCTTGTCAAAGAGCTAGTGAGAATGGAGGCAAGCAACTTTTTGAGTTGTCCTCTGATTCATAACATTTCTGTCAAAGTACCAGGGATCCAGGTATGGTTGGATTTAATGTCTTTGCAGGAGCAACAAAAAATTTGGAAACGGGCAGAAATAACTAGTCACTATTCCCAGCAGAGTCTTCACCAGCCAGTAGTCTGAACTGCAGAGTTTGACAGGGCTGAGCTGCTCAGGGTGGTAAAAGCAGAAACTGCTTGAGAAGAATTGCAGGAAGACTAAGTTGACTTCTCAGTTAACAATAGAAGATTAACTCCTCTGCCAAATAAGGTGAAGTGAGGAGATTCTAAAAACCCAGTCTTAATTTTGTGTCCAATGACTGCATTGATCTAGTAGGGAAGTATAAAATAATAATTCTTGAAAAATAATAAATATCTTTCTGAAAATGACTGCTTAATGCCCAAATACTCAGCAGTGTCCTTTAGGCAGGAAATTGAGGAAAAAAAGGAGCAGAGAACAAGATGGTAAATACCATTTTGTTTCTGTTCATTGGTATCCTGAATACAATGTGCATTACTGGTTTCATCTCCCTCCCCACTTGTTCCATTTTCTTCCCACCCCCTTGTTTCCAAAAAGATCTGGGAGAGATTCAGAGAAGGGCAACCAAGATTTGGAGTGGTTTCCAGGCAAGAAACAACCAAGTAAATTAGGACTGTGGTTTGGAAAAGACTTTGATTGAAGGTGATGTGATGGAGGTCTATAAAATCATGAGTGGCACAAAAAAGGTGAATGCAGAATGATTTTTTCCTAGTCTCTCTTGATGCAAGAACTAGAAAGCATTAAAAGAGAAGCTGGGTGGGTGGGTGGGTAGGTGTGCTCAAGAAAAATAAAGTACTTTTCCACAGACTTTATAGTTGTTCTGCAGGATATTGCAGGTGCTAAAAGTTTACATGGGTGTGAAAAGCACTTGAAGTTCATTGAGGTCATTAATGCATCATTAATGCATTAATTCAGTCGCTGCTGAATACAGAGACAGTGATTCAGGTGGTCCTTGAGCCATGTCCAAAAGCTGGGAAAATCTTTGGAAGAGTTTTACTGTGTCCTTTCTCTTTTGCCATTCCTTAAGTATCTTCTATTGGTGGTTCTCAGGGATGAGGTGTGGCATTGTTTTTAGCCTGTGGTTGAACCTGACAAGAAAAGTTCATCCTTACAAGTCCTGGAATCATTCCTTCTTGCAAAGAAGCCTCGTAAGAGAAGCCTTTTGCATTGTCTCCCTGAGCTGGCATAGAGCAAACTGGCTTAGATTTTATTTCAACTCAGCAAAATATTAGTTTTTCCTAAATGAATCAGTTTATGTTGAAGTCTTGGAAGCTTTCTAAAAAAAAAAAAAACTTAGAAGAAAAAAGGAAAGCTTCTGACTGCCATCAGAAAACAGAAAACTTAAAACTGTTTATTCCCTCTAAAGCACAAGCAGAGAAATGGCATTTTACTTAAATATTTAATATATTACAAGCCTATGGAGTGTCTTGCTGAATGGTCTACATAGCTGGATAAAGTAATCCTGTTGTGTGTTAATGTTGTTGTAACTGGAGAAGAGCAGAGGTTTCAGTATATTTCAAAGAAGGGATGACTGCAGAGTGTGGGATTTTGAAGTAAGAGGACTCTAGCTTTGTTGTCTGCCATTAATTCTGTTTAAACAAGGTCCTTAAAGGACCTTTATTTCCTTATAC